>CAUYSK010092222.1:0-13205 GCA_963575035.1 Avahi laniger | reverse complement strand
TTTACTGAATTCATTTATCAATTCCAGGAGCCTCTTGGTTGAATCCATGGGGTTTTCTAGATATAATATCATGTCATCAGCAAATAGTGAAAGTTTGATCTCTTTTGTTCCCATTCGTATGCCTTTAATTCCACTCTCTTGCCTGATTGCCGTGGCCAGGACTTCCAGTTCTATGTTAAATAGAAGTGGAGATATTGGAAAACCTTGTCTGGTTCCAGTTCTAAGTGGGAATGCTTTCACTTTTTCCCCATTCAGTATGATGTTGGCTGTGGCTTTGTCATAAATGGTTTGTATCATTTTTAGGTAAGCTCCATCTATGCCTATTTTGTTCAGCGTTCTTATCATAAAAGGGTGTTGAATTTTGTCAAATGCTTTTTCTATGTCTGTTGAGAGAATCATATGGTTTTTGGTTTTGCTTCTCTTTATATGGTGAATTACGTTTATAGATTTGTGTATGTTGAACCATCCCTGCATCTCTGGAATGAAGCCCACTTGGTCATGGTGGATTATTTTCTTAATAAGCACCTGGATTCAGTTAGCTAGAATTTTGTTGAGATTTTTTGCATTCATAAGGGATATTGGTCTGTAGTTTTTCTTTTTTGTGGCGTCCTTTCCTGGGTTTGGTATCAGGGTTATTGAACAGAAACTTTTCAAAAGAAGACAGACTAATTATCAACAAAGAAATGAAAAAATCCTCAACATCTCTAATCTTCAGGGAAATGAAAATCAAATCCTCAATGAGATATCATTTAACTCCAGTGAGAACAGCATTTATCAAAAAGTCCCAAAACAATAATTGTTGGCATGGTTGTGGAGAGATAAGAACATTCATACACTGCTGATGGGACTGCAAACTAGTACAACCTCTGTGGAAAGCAATATGGAGAGACTTCAAAGAACTACAAGTAGAACTACTGTTTGATCTGGAAATCCCATTACTGGGCATCTACTCAAAGGAAAAAAAGACATTCTATAAGAAAGACATCTGTACTAGAATGTTTATAGCAGCACAATTCACAATTGCAAAGATGTGGAAACAACCCAAGTGCCCATCAATACATGAGTAGATTAACAAAATGTGGTATATGTATATCATGGAGTTCTATTTACCCACTAAAAGCAGTGCTGATCTAGCACCTCTTGTATTATTCTGGATGTAGCTGGAGCCCATTCTACTTAGTGAAGTATCACAAGAATGGAAATACAAGCACCACATGTACCCACCATTAAATTGGCACTAACTGATCAACACTTAAGTGCACATATAGTAAAAACATTCATCGGGTGTCAGGCAGGTGGGAGGGATGTGGAGGGGTTGGGTAAATTCACACCTAATGAGTGCAGTGAGCACTGTCTGGGGATGGACATGCATGCTTGAAGCTCTGTCTCAGGTGGGGCAAAGGCAATATATGTAACCTAAACATTTGTGCCCCCTTAATATGCTGAAATAAAAAATAATAATATATAGTAAGGCCAGTTTCCCCTATTTCAATCTCTTTTTCAAATTTGTTTCAGGTTATTCTCACCTATGTATATTCACATGGTTTTTAAAAGAAAATGATTTGTTCAATTTCAAAAAAGAATTGATATTTAATTAGAACTTTATTTTACAGAGATTACAATTTAAAAGAGAAAGTTTTCTTAAAGGTAAAAAGAACAAATAAAAGCATAGCCATTAAGTATATAAACATAACCAGTTTAAGATTGAGTATTCCTGAGTATAAGGATACACACTCGAGTCCACAAATAACTCAGGATGTTTTATCTCTCCTAGTACCACATCAGATGATCCCAGTTTGTGTGCATGTACTTCCTCTCACGGCACACAAAGTTTAAGCATTTTCAAGAAGTTGACTAACTAAACACTAGCCTTTCTGGTCTTTAAGCCTAGAGAGTAGGATATCGGCTAGCCCATTTTTTTATTGTGTAAGGTGACACCTTTCTTTAAACGAAGAAACAAACACAAAAATTCCCTTGGTAAATGAGTTCTGTCTGAATCTATAAAAACAATATTTTTCCAGTGATCTCTTTGTTCTCCTAATAGCTTTTTTCATTGATCCATTTTCCTGATCATTGAGCATTTTGCCAAGATATTCTAGAACCCTTTCCTCTAGCAAAGTAGGCATATTCAATTTCATTAGCATATTTAGAATTATGTGACAAATTCTGAGCTATATATCTTAGTTATTTTTAGCATGGTTTATTGTTGCTATTTGATTTAGGCGTGTAGAGGTCAGAGATTTAGCCCATGCTGGCTACCTCTTTGTCTCCAGCCAAAGACCTTTAACAGGTCTGCGAAATGATTGCTAGGTGGCTAATCTATTAGCAATTTTCTCAAAAATGTAATTGGCGTTTTGTTGAGTCATCATTTTAATGGTCACAGAGAAGTCATATATGGAAATAGAATTAACTATAATCTTAGAAAGAACAGTAAACTTTCAAACTTTGAAACTTCCACCATTTCAGTGCCAGCAAACACCACAAAACAGGATAGCTATGTATAACTATTTATCTACAAAACAGCTTACCTTTCTTGCAATTGACTTTGGGTCAATTACTACATTTTGTAAAGAAGCCTGTATATGTGAAAAGCAAGAATGTTTATTGTCTGTAAATTTATAATTATCATGGTTTAGCCAGTAGCATCAACATATCCAGATTCGTGGATATTTCCATATTTATGGAAGCTACAGATTTCAATATTTATGTATAGATGATGATGATCATAAAGCAAGATATCTCAACTGGACAAGAAGGGATCAGTGTCCTCTAAGGAAAATGGAAAGGCAGCCGTAGCCGGCTTTTCTCACCATTCCTTTCATGTACCCTAATCATGCTGATTTTGGTGACTACAGTGCTGAATTAAGAAGAAGACAGGAGTGATTTTGTGTGATATTTATTCTTAAATGCATAGACCCATTCAGAAATCCATGTGGAGAGTCGGGCTTGGGTTAGAGCGTGGCCACGGAACCGTGGCGTGTTAGCTGGGGACGGCCAAGAACAGCAGTTAAGATTCCACCAAGCAAAACCACGCATGTTAATTCACATCACTCATTTCTCTAGCAGTCTTGACGATGGATAATATGTTGGAATGTCTTTGATTTTTATTATTAGATTTAAACCCTAGATCATCTTTCAAGTTTATAGTGATAAGGGAATCGTATTAATATTCTTCTACTGGAAAATCAAGTTAACATGTGTTTGTCCAGTACCTTGAATTAGGTTCCATTTCTCTGAGACAATAAGGCAGTATAGTCAATACAATAGGAGGCAGAGATAGGCTTTGAGGTCAGAATCTGAGCCTTCAGCCAGGCACGACAAGTTTCAACGTTTTCACAAACCCTCAACTCCATGGCCTAATGTCTGTGAGCCCTGTCTCAGCTCCCTACGTTGGCGCCAGTGGACCCAGTCTTCCTCTCAGGCCCCGTTCCCTCCCCAAGAGCTGTCTCACGACTGGGTCTGGAAAGCACTGGAAGCCGGCTATGCTGTCACTGGACTTCTGAAGAAAATAACCTTATTACCACCTTCTCATGTGTCCCCACGGAGGACAGCAGGGCTATGGCTTCTCTTCATCGTGTAGAATCGAGGGCAGCTAAATTGGCTGACTAAAGAATACAAGCTCTACCAGGGCAGGGAACTTTCACAATTTTGGCTGACTTTGTTCTTTTGACTGTATCTGGGAGATTCAAATGTGTTTGCTAATAGTTGCCCAATTCACGTCTCTCCCTTGAAGAACCTTTGCTTGTATATGCAGTAGCCTTCTAGTTCACTGTGCCTGCACGTCTAGTGTGCACAGAAATCAATGTGCCCAAAATGAGACCATTCGCTAAATACTTCGGGCCTCAAACCTAGGTCTCATCTCTGAATCCTCATCCACCAAGTTCAGTCCTTTAGCAAATTTTATTTTTTCTACAGCATGTATTTTCCTTCTTCTCCACTGTCATTATTATCACCTTAGAAGCCGTATATTCCAGTCTGGCCTGTGTGCTTCCCGGATGTCAGCTCTCACAATCACCCATTAACCTTTTAAAAATATGAAAGGGATCCATTATTTTTCTGCTTACCCCCTTCCATTGGCTTCTCAATGCACTCTTAGAGGAAAATCCAAATTCTAACATATAAAACTTAAAAATATGAGGACTCTGTCTCTTCTCAGACCTCAACTGCCTTTTTGTTTATTTCTTAAATCCATCAAACGTGAAGGTTTTCATATTTTATTTCTTTCCACAGATACTCATCTCAATCGTATCCGCATGGGTGGCTCTTCCTCATCAATCAAGCCCTCTCTCTTAAAGCGACCTTTCTCAATCCCCCATAATATCTGAAGTTAACACGCACCCTCAAGCACTTTCTAAACAATTCTTCTGCTTTCTTACCCTCAAAACGTTATATTTACTCAGTTTATTATTCTTCCATTTCTGTATTTTCTTACTAGAGTACAAGCTCCATGAGAGCAGAAGCCTTCGCTATTTTCCTCCCTGCCCTTCACCCAGAGCCTAGAAGTACCTGGCGCAGGGACTAAGTAAGTGTTTGTGCAAATGACAATGAACGAATGACTGAGTGAATGATCTGGTGCGAGTTCTGGACTGGAGTCCACTATCATTTCCTTCCCGTTTTTCATTTTTTAAAATGGGAGTTTTCTTTGAAGATATCCTGTGTTTTATCTACCATTTTAAATTGAGAATGTCATGAATAATTAAATCTTTCTGTTAGTCCATAGTTTTCAAAGTAGTGTACGACAGGCCATGTGAGGTTCAGATTGAGATATATAGAAAAGATTTAGACTTTAAACTTGGATTTAACTCTATTGGCCAGCTGTGGTTTTGAAGTAAGTGCGCCTTTAATTGTATGTAACTTTTTTGTATTATAATAAAGAATAAATTTAAATTATATGTTATAAAGAAAGGCATTGATGCCTGTGCATGCACTAGGCAGCCAGGAATCGACTGCCTCGGTTTTGTGCATCTAGAACAGAACATAGAACATCCTTCTTTTTTTTGTTTGCTTGTTTTTAAGAAAACCACTTTTCATTCAAACTATAACAGCACGTACTCTGGTCCGAAGGTGGAGAAATGGCAGTGACACACAGAAAACGTGATTTTCTAAATCACGTTGACGGGCAGCAGTGATTACCCTGGATCTGGGTGAGTGGTCTGTGGTCTGCCGCATCCCCAGTGCGTTGCCCCTTCTCCTGGGGACACAGAAGCTGAGAATGTGGAACTCAAATGCTGAGAAGAGTAGAGATGAGAAACAGCCATGAGAAAGGGAGTCCCAGCCTTGGTTTGATCTCAAGCCTACATCTCTTGGGCTTAACTTGTTTAAACCAATGAATTATTTTATGCAAGTGATTTTCATTTGGGTATAAGACTTTTGCAGCCTAAGACCAGTGAATATCTTAGAAATTATTACAAAGGCTCTATGTATGCTCTAAAAATCTAGATTAGCATTTTGTCCAAGTTCCTTTGCATCTCAGAGTATTTGATTACTCATTTATTAAATGGTAATAATTACACCTACCTTGCTTTTTTAAAAGATTAAATAATGACACAATATGGAAAAAGTACTTACCGAGGCACTTACCCCACTCCAGTAAAAAAAAAAAAAAAAACACCGTTTATAGGCCTACCGCTACCCCAGCGCCAGCACGGCCATCCTCCTGTGTGCTGTCATTGAGACGATTTCCCCAAGGACACCCTGACTTTCTGGCTCTTCCACCACTAGCCTTCAACCCTTGTTTACTATACTTCTCCAACATTTGTGTATAAAAGATAGAATATTTAACAGATTTGACCTTATTAACAATAGTTAAACACCAAGTGTTTACTGTGCTGGAGAAGTCAATGTCTGAGGACAGAATTGTCCATCTCTTAACCTGTTATTACAGCATCATAAATAAAAGGAATAAGAATATGACTTTTCAGGTGAAAAATGTCATGAATTTCTTCCTCATAATTGTTCATTCCATCTATAATTATTTCAATTCAGTGAAGACATACAATAAATATCCATGAATTAATGCCAAAGTATTCTATAAAATTATTTTTCTCTCAAAATTTCTCGTAAAAATTTTAGGTAATTTTCAAGTGTGTTGCATAATTGGTGAAATGTATCTGCAGAAAATTCAAAATCTGCCATGTGGGAAAACATCATAAGGTAACAAATCAACTATTTCCATGAATAGATGAAGTCCATACTTCCCCACTTCTCAAAATATTTGTTTCATGTTTATTCCATCTTTATTTACTCATATTTTCATATTTTCTTGGACCTATAACAGTAACTTAAAAATATGAATCAAGAAAAGGTTATTTGATAATCTGCTGTACACCATTTTAACAAGAAATTGTCATCCGATTTACTCTGTACCCTTATTGAGATACAGTTTAACTTTTCTGCTGCACAGTTGAAGATTATTGGCTTAAATTCACATAGTAATAAGTACTGAATTTATTAAAAGATGCAGTGCTTTACATTATTCAGCTAATGATATGATGTGAGATATTCCTCTCCTTCTAAGCTAAGGAAAGTATGCCACACTAATTTTGTGCTTATTTAGTTAGTACCAAGTGCATTTAATTATATCCCACATTTTTCTCTTCAAGGATATGCTTTGACAATATATTATTTATAATCTACCAAAATTTGGGGAAACAAAACAAGCAAAATGACAAAGTCCTTATGAAATAAAGACTTCAAAGTAACTGATTCATGGCTTAGGAGAGTAAACTGATATTTCCATCTAATTCTTCTGAAACTACCTTTTCTCTCCAGTTACTAAAAGATTCTATGCATGGTAACAACATACATTGACAAAGTTTTATTTGTCAATGATCTTAACAGTAATCAAATGCCTTGCTGAATAACTGAAATTGATCACAAGAGAGGGCTGCTAAATGTGACAGCATCTGCATTAAGAACCGAGTGCACTGAAAACATTAATGTCAGCTCTGAATTTTGTATTTGTTTGTATTTTGAAGGCTTAGGAGTTAAAATGACACTCAGTAAACAACTGAGCACTTTGGTCGTATCTTGAAATCTCAGTCATTTTTAGAAAACTAGGGTTTATTGTCGTGAATGTGTTGAGGATATATCAAGTTTTTGCTGAATGGTATGATCAATAATAGACACACTGTTCTAATCTGTTTTAAAAACATAACATTTATATTAAAACCCTTAATATATGCCATTACTTTGTCTATTAAAAATGCGTCCTTTCGAGGAGATAGTTATACATTCATTAACACAGCATTTTTTAAAGTTTTTTAGCAAATGGATATAAATAAGAACTGAGATATAAAAATCTTCTGGCAGAATTATCATAATATTTAGTATTTTTAATTCAACAAACATCTTAGAGCACCAACTGAGTTCCCAGCACCCGCCTAAGAAACAGAGACCCCGCAAGGAGAGCAGTGGGGCAAGACCCCGCCTTGGGGAGCGTGCGCTACGTGCCTCAGCTGTGGCTATTTGGTTTGCCCAGAGCGTCACACTGAATCCTGGATGATGCATTAGTAAGTAAACCCCTGGTAATATAGACCACGTTAGCCACTATGACTATATCTAAGATAACAATACATAAGAAACATAAGTTAAAACATTAGCAAATCAATAACTCCGTATCATCAAAAAAAGTAAAATATCTACTTGCATGTTTGACTAAATTAATATTTATTCATTATAATTTAGATTCTATCCATTGAAGTACTTTATAAATAATTTATTTTCGCTCTTAGCCTATTCTCATTTATTATCTGACCAACATAAAACAATTATTTTTTTAGGACACATACATGTGGTGAATGATAAATTAAAAGTCTAAAACCATATCAAGAAAGAATAAAACAAATATGTGAAATAACAATAATGGTGAAGATTTAAAATTAAGATATGTAAATATGTTTGATTTTTTTCCCTGACTTTTATCCCCATGTGACACATTTAAATCAATTGTTTCTCTTAGGACATCATTTAACAAAGCGGGACAAAATACACAGAGGGGTGGGGAACCTGCCTCCTCAGGGCCACACGTGGCCTCCAGATCCGCAAGCGCGGCCCCTGCACCGAATCCAAACCTCACGGATTTGTTCGGGTTCGACCGAGAGGCCGCACGCAAGGGTCCGGAAGGTTCCCCACTCCTCGATGGGATTAGCCTAAGAATTTTGATAAGAGGCGATTATCCGGGATTATACAGGTGGATCCAGTGCAGTCACCCTCCGGTCACGCAGGAGGCGCAGTCAGAGTGGGCCGCGGCCACCGGACGCAGGAGGAGGCCCCGTCTCCGTCCCTCGAGGCTTCAGGGGACCGCAGGTCGCTGACGCCGTGGTTCGGCCCGTAAACCCGCCTCCGACTTCTGACTTTCAGAGCTGTGACGCGGTAAGTTCGCATTGTGCTAGGCCATTAAGCTTGTGGTAGTTTGTTACAAAAACAATAGGAAATTAATACACTATTCTTTTAAATTTGTACTCCAAACACTCTGCATTGTAATTTTTACTGCTCCAATTTGTTATTTGAGAAAGACCTTCTCTTGGGTACGGCAGGCACCCCTACAGGTCCCCTGCATGGTGGCCTGGCCACCAGCTCAGGCTCCCAAATTCTGTCCAGGCTGGAGTTTGAATTTTAGACTTTTAGATAATTGTGAATAGTTGTGTTCTCCTTTGCCTTGTTTATCTAAATCGTGTTTGGTTATCATAGGTGTACTATTAATGAAACATTCATTCTACTTATTTCTTAACAGTATTTGCTGTGAATAATTTCCACTTTCTTATCATAAAACAAAAATGATCTTTGGAGAGAATATTTGATGAATAGAAGAAAATATGAAGCTGTAGAAACATGAGACTTCATCACCTATAAAACAAAAGCAAAACCCTAAGTCTGGTAAGAGACAGCTTGTATCAATCAAGACAAGGTCCAAGGGTACTTGACAAGGATAAAAACAGCATTGAAAGTGACCAAAATGTTTGATATAATCCTTTTGTACTCCAATTTCAGTTTAAATAAATTATCTTGACCTAATCTTTTCACCAAACATGACCGCATTTTTTATTATGCTTAAAATACCCCTAATATCCTAAAATTCACTATATAAATGTTGCTATTTTCATTTCACCTTGCCCACACTGTAAGGGATCATTTACTGTAATATCCAATAGTAATTTTACTTTATTGGAAAAGCTAAAATTAATATTGAAGTATGAGCTACCCACAGCTTCTTAATGTTCTTCAACTTTCACTTGGATATTCAGAATCCAAAAACTGAGAAGAGCAATGATTTATTTCAGCATGCATACTAAATAAAAATCCCACATAAATTATTTTATATTAAGCAAAATATCTAATATTGGCTAAATAAATTGGGATTCCAAAGTGAGCCAGGTAAGTTGCAGGCATACCTGGCCGGTCGTCAGGGTGCTCTGAGTCCCTGAGCAGCCTTTGTGACCGGACCACAGCAGCTCTGGGTGTGGACACAGAACAACCCCAGGAAGAAGGCGAACCCGAAGCAAGGTGTCAAGTCAATTCAGTTTAAAATGTCTTGTTAAAGAAAGATTGTCTCAACTTCATGTTAACACAGCTGCAGGTTGATAAATATAAAAGACAAAAATTGCAGTAGTTCTGGGAAAGTAAAAGAGTGGAACAGGGTTAACGAGCAAGACTTGTGCTGGTGCGTGGGCAGCCCAGTCTTCCAAATTATATCAGGAGGAAATTGAGACACACTAACAAGAGGAAGAAAAATACAACAATTTAACTGACATCTGCATTCATCACAATTCAGATATGAAATAATTTCTGCATATTTCCCAAAATAAAACAATGGCACTCCTGTAGTGGAGGAAAATATTTTACGGTTGGATCAGTCATGCAGGTAACTACTTCACCTTCATCGCCAAAAGATTATCTTCTCAGTTGTCTCATAAAAACTGGTTTGGGATATTCTAATTGTGCAAGAACCCTCATGACTGCTTAAGTGACAGCTTTTAACCCAGGGGCATGATCTGTAGACCAACAAAGTCCCCAGCTCTTTTGAAGTTAGAGGCATTTCAGGTGTCGCATGCATGGGTTATTGGAAGGGGAAATTTAAGGAGACATTCTGGAAATGATAGAGGCATCTGGAGCAGAGGATAGATTGGAAGCATCCGTCTTACTGTCAGATGTGGAGCAGAGAGGGGAACGGTTCTGGCCTACAGAGTCAGAAAATCAGAAGGTGTAAGACTGAATACCTGACCAAACTTTCAGAAGGAACAAGATCCATGAGGCATGTAATGACCTTTTCCCAGCCCTAGAAAAGGCTGGAGGTGCTGCCATGGGTCAGAGGGTAACCAACTTTTTCTGGAACAAGGGTACAGTTGCTAGGGGGTCATTACAGAATCTTTGGAAAAATGATTAAAAAGCAAACACGAATTTCATATTTTCTCAAGCTAAATATTAAAATTATATCAAAATGAAGCTATAATGCTGAATAAAAAAATACTGACAGAACCAGCATGATAAATTAATTCTATAGATAATTGCATTTATAAACAAAGATGCGAAATTTTTTTTAGAAACCTACCAAGTCAAATCTAGAAAAAAGTTGAAATAATTATCCACCATACATTTTGATTGTAGTAATACAAGCTTGATAATTTTAGGATATTTTAATATAATAGGCATCATATCAAATGATCAATACATAGATCAGCTTATAACTAGAAGTGTGAAGTAATTTGATATAATTAAAAAAAATAATGGTAAAATTCTTTTCAAAATGTGAAATACATATTTCCTTAAAATATATTTGTTTGAAAATCATACCATCCAACCATATTTGACCAACTGAACAAACATTATTTTAAAATTTCTAGTTAAGACATAAGGAGAAGAAACAGAAACAAAAGGTATTTTCACTCAAGAAGATCAATTGAAAGAATCATTTAATGCTTAATAATGTACAAATTATTTGTCCAATGCAATAACTTTTTCTTATCTTAGCAAAAATTAGCTGAGAGCTATTGTTGGCAAAGTTTTCATGCTGATAAATAAATAAGTAGATAATAAAATACACAAAATAAATGGAATATGTAAGTATAACAAAATAATAAAATAATCAACATAAATGAATAATAAATTTAAAAACAACAAAATAAGTGACATATAGAAAAAATATACAAGTTTATTGAGTGTATGAAAGGAGATAAGTAAATAGAATGACAAACCATATTCCTAGGTAGAAATATTGAATACTAAAAATATGGGAATTATTTCTAAATTAATGTATGAATTTATAATTATTTATATTAATTTTCAATGTTATGATTCAAAGCTTTCATCATACTAATATCTTCCCATATTTAGCCTTTATTTCAAGATTTAGCCAATTTCAAAATCACACTTTAATATAAACAAGACTGTATTGAACATTTTTTAGGTTGTTTTCCACCTTAACTCAGAATTAGGCTCACATGAGAATTTTTATAAGTCCCTAATGAAGGAACTGGCCCAATCAAATTATTAAATAGAATCTCAAGCATCAACAATTTATAAAAATTTCCAGCTCTACAGTCATGGTTAAAGGTCAATTTCAGAAAATTATATTTGTGCTATCACTTTTATTTCATTTGTATGAATTCCTAGGACATAAATTTGTTATGGGAAGAGCATATTTATTTTAATACATTGTTAGGCCTTCTGAAGAAAATATGCTGATTTACAATGCCCATGGGCAGAGACTGAAAGGATGCCCTCTCTTGCATCTGATAAGCTGTTTTATCATTTCTTTCTGGCCTTTTCAATTGGCTAGAAGAGCACTGCCAAAATATATAATGCTAATATATAAAATATCTTCATTTGAAATATCTGTATTTCTTTTGTAAACTTGTTTATAACTATGTATTCCTTTTTTACATGCTGATAAGGCTTCCTGTAATAATAAATCTTCTTAATTTTTGATTTTCTTTTTCTCTCTTGTATTTTAATTTTACTAAGATACTTTTATATCTATTTTTAGAAATTAGCAATACTTTTCACAAAGGAGTCTATAAGTTTGTGATTACCTCTACAACACAATTTTATAATATTTTCAGTGTATTTTATTATATTTCTGTTGTTTATTATATTAACCTCCTTACATTTTTATCTTTATGATTTCATTTTTACAGTTTACTATTTAATACACCAGAAATTTAATTCCTAATGTTTCAAATGTGAGCTGCATATCTGCATTTTTTTACTTTAAATAATAAACTTTTCTATTTAGTTCATAGATTATTACATAAACTATCTTTTTACCCCTTGGTTTCCAATGCTACTTCTATAATATATAAAATTCTTGTGTGTACTTACATTTATGTATGTAATTTTCATTTTATTCTATTGAGTAGTTGATTATTCCTTTAACTAATATTGTATCATTTTAATATTTATAGCTTTTTCTATGTGTATTGTTTGGTAATAAAAATTCTCTTTATACTTTTTTCCAAAGAAGACCTTACAAGTTTCACATATCTCTTTTGACAAATGTACTTTAGAATAATTTTGACTTACTAAAAAATTAAACACCCTTGAGATTTCATTGACATATATGAAATATATATGCATTTGTACAAAAGTAAATATTTTCATTCAATTGGTATGTTTTTGCATATGTTCAAGGCCTACTTCCAAACAAGTCAAAATTTACAATAAAGTGCTTTGGATTTCCTTTTGTAGAGTATTATATATAAATATGAATATGAATATGAATACATCATATATGTGATTAAAATATACATATATGTAATTTTAGTTGCTATGATAAATTGAATATTTTTCCTATTATAAACTAATTGATGATTTCTGGGTAGTAAGGAAGGTGTTAAGGTTTGTATATTTATTTTATATAGGTGACGTTATTGGATCTTTATAATAGCTCTAACAGTATTTCAATTGTTTTGGTTGTGGCTGTTTTTCAGGTAGAATATCATATTTGCACACTGTATTTCTTCAAGAGAACTGCAACAATCTTTCCCATCCCTGGGGCCTTCTCTACAATGTGACCTTGGTATTTCTCCCATCAAGAAGCTGAGTCTCTGTCTTCACCCCACTATCCTGGGTGGGTTTGGGATCCTTTGTAACTGAGGACCACGGCGGAGGTGAGACTGCATGATCCCTGAGGAGGTTGTGAAGAGGGACGCAGCTCCCCTCTGGCTCCAGAGTGCTGAGTCAGAAAGGGTGAGCCATCTAGCTGCTCC
>CAUYSK010092220.1:0-43279 GCA_963575035.1 Avahi laniger | reverse complement strand
CTGTCCAATTAATTTCTTTCTATTTTTTTTTGGTAGAGATGGGGTCTCGCTCTTGCTCAGGCTGGTCTCGAACTCCTGAGCTCAGAACGATCCGCCCACCTCGGCCTCCCAGAGTGCTAGGATTACAGGCTTGAGCCACCGCGCCCGGCCTGAATGCTTATTTATTCATAAGAAGGGATTAGTATGCCAAAGGAGAGTAATTCTAGTGAGAAAACTAGGAATATTTTAATGTGAGTAATTTATTACCAATACTGCCATACTTCATAGTATGGTATTCATATTCTGCAGAGGTAAATAATATTTTTTATTTCTTCTTTTTTAGATAAAATCAGTGGTTCTGGAAATAACTCCGATATGATGGAAAACAATAAGGAAGAGGTAAGAATAATTTGGAAGCATTTTAAAGATGTTTATTAACTACTAGTAATCGACTAGAGTATGTGTCATTAGATTGCTTCTAGTTAATACATGCATGTGCTTAAGGCTATCGTTATACCTAGTTGTCATTATGATCCTTCAGTTTGGTAATTTTCCAGTTCAATAAGATGTTCATTGTTTTTGTTATTTTTGTGGTTCACTTTAGTTTACCTAAAGTCAGACAACTGAAGGCTTGCTAACAGACAGGTATTTAATTATCTGTCATTACATTGCACCAGTGGTTTTGAGGTGGATGTTATGGGCATGACTCCATTGCTCTGAGATCTCTCAAAACTTGGTATTCAGAGTCTCCTAAGCATTATTATGGCAACTCATGCTGAGGTCTTTCACCTGATATACAGGTCTACAACTATGCTTTTGGGATTTCTTCCACCTAGGGTGAAAAATTGAACCCAAGATAATATATTGATTATACTGGCAAAATGAGGGTAAATTTAGTATTTCAAAGCAAATTGTAGACGTTATTCTATGCGATGTATTAGCGTAGAGAAGAATGACATATTTTTAGATCCTTAAAATTCCCTATCTCTGTTGAGATCTGATTACTTCTGCACCTTTGTTTTGTTTTTGTTGACTGAGACCAGGGTCATGATACAGCTGTGTACCTCTTCCCTGCCGCCCAAGCATGCAACAGCAACCATTTAAAAAGACAGAAATTTAATCTTCAGTAAAGGAAACCTGACAGTAAATGAGAATTAGTTTTGAATTTCCTTTTAGAAAAATATTCTGTGCATAAAAATAGTATCTCATTGTATCACTGTATCAAAGATCTTTCTATAGGGAAATAGTTAATTGTAGGAATGGATGTTGCTTTGAGAGTTTACTCACCTTTGTATTTATGTCTCACATTTAGGGAACTAGCTCTTCAGAAAAATTCAAATCTTCAGGATCCTCACGATCAAAGAGGTTGGTTGATGTTGAAAGGATAAAAAGTGATTTTCTTTTTCAGGTTATTTTCTGTTTTGGAAAAAATTTTACGTTTTCAGAAAAAATATTTTTTCCTAATCTTCAAGCACTACTGTTCTAAGTAAACTGTTTTATGCAAATATACATATTTAAAAATGAGCGATATAATATAATGAATTTCTTCGTATCTGTCACCTAGTTCCAGCAATTATTAATTCATTCCAACTTTGTATTTTAAAGGAATTTTTTAGAAGGATTTATTATTAGTGGCCCTTGCAATATGTAGTTCATTTCTTCATATAATCTATGTGCTTAAAAAAGGAGAAAAGGAGAAATAAATATTGAATGCCTCATGAAGCAATATGGGTTTTTTAAAGTTATATGAAATTGTCTAGGAAGGGGAGTTAGATAGTCTTCATAATCGTAAGTTATAAGGAGATCAAAGAATGGTAGAAATACTTTTTTGTGCTAAATTGTCAAAGCAAATCATACATAAGGGCCAAAACTACTTCCAAGCATACTATAATGCCCCAAATGCTATGGAATATAATTCTTACTAGAAGTTTGCTGCTTAGTCTATTGGACTTTTGTTGTTTCTAACCAGAGGGAATGCCTTAATAAACACAGCTTGCTTATTATTAATTTATTCTCTAAAGTAGTGATTTTTAAAGAGTGCCCTTCAAGATCCCCCTGGGTAGTCTTTTCAGAGTGCACATGTCCTGATCCTACCCCAGAACTACTGAATCATAATCTTCAGTGATTTGACATAGACATGTATGCTTCCCTAGGTGATTCTGATGTGCATCCTGGTTGAGAGGTGCTGCTCAATACAAACATTTATGTTCTTCGGGTATTGTTGCAATTGTCACAAATGTCCTTAATTCTATGGACTTAATTCTTTCATAGGAAGCCTTCAATTGTAACAAAGTATGTAGAATCTGATGATGAAAAACCTTTGGATGAAACTGTAAATGAAGATGCTTCTAATGAAAATTCAGAAAATGATATTACTATGCAAAGCTTGCCAAAAGGTAATGTGTGTTAATTTTTCATAGGAAGTTGAAGTTGAAATGTATTTTTAAATATCACTAATATAAAATTGGAACTTGATTACTGTTAGCTGTGTATAAAAGACCAAACTGGGCATTTTACTAGTGGTGGTCTGGAAATGTATTAGTATGGTAATGGTAACTTGTGTTATTGAGATTAAAAATTTGGAATATTCAGTTAGCTTTGAAAAGAACACAATTTATTTTTTCTTTCTATTGCATTTTAGAAAAGGAGTTTTTGTTTCCAAATTATACTTGAACATAGGTTTAAAAGTTTTATATGTTATGTTCAGTAAATATCAATGTACTTGCTTTATACATAGATGCAATGACTATTCCTGAAAACTTGAAAAAATTTTACAACCTGGTTTAGTCTTGCTGCATTCTTAAATTCCCTAAGGCTGAAAGCCGAAGTTAACTATCATAGATAGATTTAGGTGTGTTTTTTGCTATTACCTCTTTAAGAAACCTTGTCACATTCCTCTCAGTTCTAACCATACAACCTCATTAATTAGATTGGGGGAAAAATCAAATGAAAATCTTGGACTCTTCATAGCCTAAGTCTGAGAGCTATATGATTGGATGATGAGAGAATGACAAGGGACTTGGTAATTTCACAGTGTTTCAAAGAGTCAATATTTTAGATTTTTTTCTTTGTTACATAAATATGTTCTAGTTTCTTAGCAGATTTTTAAAATTTATTCTCACAGTCAGATCTTCTGCAGCAGCGTTTATTAAGCCCTTTCCAACAGTATTTATGTTTTTGTGACATTTTTAAATGATGGAAGTTTTAAAAATATGATGGGCAGGTGGGATGGGCCTTTGCTTGACTAGGATAATTTAGGAGTTACCAGAGGTGAGAAATGAAATGAGGAAGGGAAATGAATGAAATAATAGAGATGGAAGGAAAATTGAAGGGCCTACCATTTACTTGGCTTTGGAAATCATCTATGACAACTTTATGTAATGGTTTTGGTGGCTGAGGGCAGAAACAACTAACATGATTGTCTAAGTCCCATAGGCAGTGACTCATTTTGGCTTTTTACATTCTCAGTGGTTGTCACTGGGAGTGTTTATGATGAAAGAACTAGGAATTCAAATCTTTCTTTTAATGGTACTGTGGAAGAAAATCAGTATACAATGTTACTAACCTGAACTATACTTATTAATTCTGTCACACCAAAACAAAAATAGAACCATTTCATAAGGTTAAATCTGAGTGGTTATTATTGTTATAATACTATATTGAGTATGTATAGGTATCAAACTCCTGTGGAATTAACTCCTTTAATCCTCAAAACAGTGCTATAAGGTAGTTATTGTTTCTGCTTGTAGAGATGAAGGAACAAATTCAGAGCTCAAGGAACTTTTTCAACTTTAAAATGAGAAGCTATGATTTCGGCCCAGGTCTACCTGAATCCAAAGCTAGTGAGTGCTCTTTCCACTCTACTGCTTTGCTTCCATTTAGAGAAGAATCTTCCAGAAGAATTACATTTTTTTTTGTTAATTTTATATCTTTAGCTCTTTTCAAATGCTGGGGCTTCTCTGAGAGTATATACATGAAACGATTATTGTGAATAACTTTTTTGTGGGGATTATTTAAATTTACCACAGTCTATAAAATTTCAATCATCTGTATCCTCTTCCCCCCTTTTTCCGAAACTCAGAAATTCATTTAACAACTAAATGATATAACGTGTCAAAATCTGCTTGTTGAATAAATAACACAGTCCCATGTGTCAGAAAAAGTCCCTGACAACTATCCGCTTTACTTTCTTAAGTGTTGCCAGTAATGGCTAATTTATACTAAGCCCAGCAATGTAGGTAAACATTGAGACCTGGACCCTTTTTATTATGCCTGTTTTATTTGCTCTTGACAGAACGAATGAAAACTTAAATCGACAACTTCTCTCCTCAGTTCACATGTTTTTACTTAAGAAGGGACATTCTTTCTAAAATATTTCCATAGGGATCAACAAATGATCTCTTGGTACAATTTATTGTTAGAGCACTTCAGGTTAAGTTTCTAAAGTAATCTTCTGTTAATACTCTTTAAGGACTTTTCAGGGTAATGAAGCTTTGACATACCCGTTGGGAAATGGTGCAGAATAGGTATAGCAATAGTAGAATGAACTTCATTGTTTCCCTGCAATACATCCCCCCCCGTAATATAAAACAACACTTAAAAATCTTTTTTCTCAGTTTATGATTCGAATTATGAGAAGAATAGGATGTCTCTTAAAAATTTTTCCCTCTGGACCACTTATTTTATAAACTCTTTATGGAGCTTAGCACGGATATTCATATTCATAATAGCTTTTGTGATAAACACTATAAAATTCAGAACTGGGCTGAGGCTTTCTATTTGATTCACACATTTCTGTTATGATCAGTTCATAATACCTTTCCCTCCTATTTTTATGAACTATATTCCAACAAGTAATCTGATTGTTGACACCTGGCCCTTTTACTATTTCCCTGTTTTATTTACTCTTGTGAGGTCCTTATACAAATATTGAAAGCTTGAAAGAAACAAACTATGTTATCTGAAGTCTTGTACTTCATTTGCACATTTAATATGTGTAATGGTTTTTTAAATGAAATCATTCTAGGTACAGTGATTGTACAACCAGAGCCAGTGCTGAATGAAGACAAAGATGATTTTAAAGGGCCTGAATTTAGAAGCAGAAGTAAAATGAAAACTGAAAATCTCAAAAAACGCGGAGGTAAATACAAGTGAAAATGAAACATGAGTTTAAATTGCTGTTTATGACCATATTGGAAAATCTGATGTGCTTACTAAAAATACCTCCACTTTTCTGCCCATTGTTTATTAAAAGCACTACTTAAAAATAACTTCTGTTTCTCTCTGAGCTCTGAAGCAGAAAAGGATAAACACCATGTATCAAAATACCTTTGCCTTCAGTGGCTATTAAGTTATTTCAAGAAGCTTAACATTTCCTTCTTCCACATGTTACTTCTGTAAAACCTGTATGCCAGAATACCATGTGTCTTCCCTCACCCTGAAAGAATTTCACATTTGTGTAAAATCTTGTCTGTGGCCTCCAGGTAACTTTATACATATTTAGAACATTATTACATAGAGCGATGGACATCTGCATTAAGGTTACCTGGGATAGTTATTAAAAATGCAAGTCCCTTGACTTTATTTCTAACAAATTAGAATTTCTGGTGGTGAGGTAAAGAATGTGCCCCAATTTGCTATGTACACTAAAGTTTCAGATCCTTTGATCTAAGGATAGCAATGTGGAGTTGAGTAGGAAGGAGAAGGGAGCTAGAGCTAATAATTCTCCCTCCATCTGTCTGAGCCGCCTCTTTCTTTGTGTCTACCCTCACTTAAACACACAAACATATTGGCTACCCTCTAAGGAAAGTTTGCATGAGCAGGATTCATTCAGAAATTTGTGATGGTGAAATATATATGTGTCCCACTTGTTTGTGTGATTTTTAAATAGTGCCTGTTGTATACTTTTTGGGTAGATTAGTAGAGCTAGAATTCTTAACTATGAAAGGAATGAATTTCCAAAAGTTAGAACATGACACTAAATTTCTAAATAGAATTGTAATGAAAGTGTGTCCATTTAATATTGATCATGTTATATAATTGTGAAATTATAGTGAAGTTCTTACATTGGTGAAATTTTTTGTAGATTTTTATTTCAATGCTGTGATTATCTTGATGGAACTAATAAAATATATCTGTGCCTATAAAATATTATACATGCCAGGTTTTAGATTAAATAATTTATTAAGTTGTTGGCAAAAATCAAGGAAATGTTGTTTAGTCTTTTGTCCACAAGGGGGTGATCAACCCCTTTTCAGCATAAGAAAGAGTTTTTGAGAATCTAGTTCATAGTAGGGAAACTGCCATTGCAGCACCAGAGCTCATCAAAACTGGGGTAGTATTCTTAAGAGAATCAGCAGGTAGAAGGTGATGGTAAGGATGAGTAGCAACTAGTGATCTTTCCTCTGATCATGAGTCCTCTAGTGAAGACAGACAACTAAGTATGCTGCGTTGTATTAAAATTAATGTCTATGGTGTCTTTTGGGAAGGGACTCTGGAGCAGTCAATGTTTGAAGTGTAGGTAGAGGCTGAAAGGAAAATAAAAGAAGAACCACTATTGTTGGGGAGGGTATTCCTAGTGCCACTTTGGTATGCTGCTGGTATTTGGTCTCAGCTGATGTTTCTGGAACATTTTATTGAGTGTGTAAGAATGTTTATGTAATATGTGTGTTTATAGGCATATAGTAGCACTTAAATCTTTTGTGTTGATTTTTTCCTTAATGATTCGCTATATCTTTAAGCTGTCAGAAATCACATAGTAAATTTACTTCAAGGATTACTTATATACACGTGTATGAATAAACTAGTGATCTGAGGTACCGAATTGCTGTAGTGAATATTCAAACTCTTTGGGAAAATTAGTTCCAAAATTGAAGCCTAATTTAGGAAATTGTCAAGAATGTAAATTTTATATATTAAAAAATCTTATGTTGGCTTGGTGCAGTGGCTCGTGCCTATAATCCCAGCACTTTGGGAGGCCAAGGTAGGAGAATCGCTTGAGGCCAGGAGTTTGAGACCAGCCTGGCAATATAGTGAGATTCTGTCTCTACAAAACATGAAAAAATTAGGTGAGCATGTTGGCATGTGCTTGTAGTCCCACTACTCAGGAGACTGAGACAGGAGGATCACCTGAGCCCAGGAGTTTGAGGTTGCAGTGAGCTGTGATTGTGTCACTGCACTCCAACCTGGGTGACAGCGTGAGACTCTGTCTCAAAAAAAAAAAAAAAAAAAAAGAAAAAGAAAAATCTTACGTTGATGTGAAATAAAATTACAGAACAGAGACATAGCTAAAGTGACCATTTTAGGAACCACTGTTCTTTTAAAAAATATCATAGCCTGTTTTGACATACTTTCCCTAGTTTAATTGTTAGAAAATATATTTTACACCTAACTTGTCTACATGGCACAATAATTTTGTTCTCTCTTTAAAATCATTGCAATGTAGTAAGCTCAGAAGTGAAAATGCTTCTTTTCCATGTACACACTCTGTTAAAATTTTATAGCTATTTCATAACTAAAAATAAAATTAAAACATACATGTGCAGAAACTAGTACATAAAATAACATTTCAACATTTTACCATATTTGCTTCAGCTCCCACTTAAATAAAATATTGGTTCATTCCTACTCTTATCCATTTCCCCTTCTTCCCACCCCACAGGTAATGATTGTCTTGAAGTTTTATGCATGCGCATGTGTATGCATGTTTTTCTGTATTTTCTATATAATGTATTCATTAAACATTTATTTTCATTTTAAAAATGTACAAAATAGTATGCTATATATAGTCTTTGAGAACATTCCTCATTCAACATTGTTTTTGAAATGTATCCATGTTGATAAATGTACTGTTTATTTTTCACTGCTCTATAGAATTCTGTTTTATGAATAAACCACTATTTATCTATTTCAAATATGAAGTTATTTCTAATTTTTTATTTTCTAATTTTTCTAATTTTCTAATTACTGCTGCAGCAAATATCCTCATATGTGATTCATTGTGCACATGTGGGAGAAATACTCCAAAGGATCACCTAGTTTTAATTCTTGAGTGATACGTGCACAAAAGCACATAGAAGATGCTTAATAAATATTATTTAACACTGGATGAACATTCAGACTCTACCTTTTATTTATCTTGTTTATCTGAATGAAATTGTTATTTGAAATGAAAAAGTACACTGTGTATTTGTTACTGTTAAAACAAATACAGAATATAGGAATACCTAAGATCAAACACAGAACAATGTGATGTAAAATAAAATATTAGCAACATGTATAGTAAACCTTCAAATTTTCTGTTATCTTCTGAAAAAGTATTATGGTATCCTTATATGTTATAATTTTTAGCTTATGCAAATAAAAATATTTGCGATAATGTTTGGGTCCATGGTGCTTTGGAACTTAAGACTAACAAAAACACAAAATAGAAAATTAAAAGGTGAGAAATGTATTTGGTATTTTGTCTTTTATTTGGGGATAGAAGAAGAGTTTGGTTTTTTTTTTAGTCATCTCCTTTTTATTTGTGAACGTAGGCATCTTCACTGGCTGCTTTTGAATCATAATCTACCATCTTTTTGGATCAAGGTCTTGCTTGCACATCAAGATCATCTGTAAAACTTAAAAAAAAAAGTCTGAGAGATTTCAGTTCAGTGGTTTAAGTGTGAGAATGGCTGTCTGGGTTTTTTAAGAGATTGTTCAAATGATTCCAATATTCAGCTCAGGTTATGAAATACTACCTTAGCAGAACTAGGGACAAGAGTGAGGCAGAAGAGGTTTCCTCTTAAGTCTTTTATACATAGATTGTCTTCAGTCTGTTTTTCTGCAGACAGTACAGAATGTGGCTCTGCCTTTACACCCGGCTGTTCCGATGTTTTGCTGCCAATATAGGTAGACGTGCAATGCCTTATTTGGAAATAGCGGACAGTATTGATATAGAGTGGACAGCGGGGTAGACATAGAAAGAAGGCAGGTTAATGGGGATCATGGCTAGTTTTGAAGTAAATATTAGAAAGGAAATTGGTAATATCATAAAATTACCAACTTTTTACATGCTGTATTGGTAGGACCTGCGCCTCTGTGCGGACAGTGCCACTTTGAGACCTTTGTGGCATGCCTTACTTAAGTATAGGGCTGCAAAAGGATCTCTTCCACGTATGTCACTTACTTCCCCATTCTTTAAGAAATGACACTGAATTTATTTGCAGAGCAATAGCAAAATGAAAAAGAGCTCTTACTCTTTATTTTTAGAACTTTATGGGGTCTCTTCATGTTATATCAAGTTGTAAGAAATGGGGTTTGCATCTGTAAAAAGAATTAAGTTAGGATTTGTAGCTTGGAATTTGCCAAGACTGTCATGTTTTTAGTAAGTCAATAAAATTATTAACTTTTTAAACTTGTGTCCAAAATGTAATTTTCCCAAGGATTATGAGATTTCATTTCTAATACAAGTTACAAAATGCAGACTAAAGTAAATACCTTTGTCTCTGTGTGTATAAATATGTGAATAATGGTAACTCCTCTCTCCTAGAAGATGGGCTTCATGGAATTGTGAGCTGCACAGCTTGTGGACAACAAGTAAATCATTTTCAAAAAGATTCCATTTATAGACACCCTTCACTACAAGTCCTTATTTGTAAGGTATGTAATGATTTGTTGATAATTCATACCACAAATATTTGAATGCATACCATGTACCAGACCCTTGGGGGCACAATCTTGAAGAAAGATGAAAACTTTCTCTGCCCTTGGAGGACTTTCATTAAAATGGGGAAGATAGCCATATACAAAGCCTGATATGTGCCATGCCGTTATGGGGAGGGGTACTATGATTATGGGAGCACACAGGAAGCCTGTGTAAATAGGACTTGGGTTAGGTGGCTTTCCGGTGGAGATGATATAAGCTGATATCTGAAATATGAATATGAATTAGCCTGGTAAGTGGAATTGGTTCAGCATGTTCTAGGCAGAGGTAACGTGGTATTCAACTGCTGGTAGTTGAGGGAGACCCTGGTGTGTTTGAAAACCTGAAGAGTATATGTGTGTTGCATCTGTGTGTTTTATAACCTTTCCTCTTATATGCACTGCTTCACCAAATCTAAACTCTCAGTGTGGAGCAGGATTTTGACATAATTTGGAGATAATACAATTAAAAATGTTTTGTATGTGTTGATTATAGTTTTGATAGTCTGTGTATACTTTTTTATGAGTAATACCTTGGAGTTAATTTTAAATATCCATAGTATCAAGGTTATGGTTTCCTCAACTCATATCACTGCTAAGATTAATCCTGTGTTAGTTTGTTTCCCAATAAAAAGCTGCCTTTGAAATGCAGGGTCAGGCCATGGTTTCCTTGGAGTTCTAGCTTTCTTTTCTCTCTTCTCCTCTCTCCTCTCTCCCCTCTCCCCTCTCCCCTCTCCCCTCCCCTCCCCTCCCTTCCCTCCCTTCCCTCCCTTCCCTTCCCCTCCCCTCCCCTCCTCTCCTCTTCTCTTCTTTTCTCTTCTCTTCCCTCCCTTCCATCCCTCCCTCTCTTCCTTCCTTCCCTTCCTCCCTTCCTTCCCTTTTTTTCCTTTCCTTTTTCTTTTTTCTCTTTTTTTGAGATAGGGTCTTGCTCTGTGCCTGGGCTAGAGTGCAGTGGCATCGTCATAGCTCACCACAACCTCAGACTCCTGGGCTCAGGCAATCTTCCTGCCTTAGCCTCCCAAGTAGCTGGGACTACAGGTGCATGCCATCATGCCTGGCTAATTTAAAAATTTTTTTTCAGAGATGGGATCTTGCTATGTTGCTCAGGCTGGTCTCAAACTCCTGGCCTCAAATGATCCTCCCACCTCGGCCTCCCCAAATACTAGGATTACAGGTGTAAGCCACCACACCTAGCCTAGATAGTTTCTTGCATGAATTTTTGATAGATTCAGACTTGCTTAAATGTATTAAACATAACTTTGTTCTTAAGCAGTTTGTGTCTCTCCTTGCCTTAAATTCAGTGCAGCCAGGGGCCTATCTAGCGTACACGTTATAGTGTCTAGTTTTAAATTGTAACAGCAGAATCTTGTATTGCTGGATTTATAACATCAGTTTTCATTTTCTTTTTATATATGATCACTTTTTTCAATGACCACTCTGTTGAGCCTAGGCTATTTTAGTAATCAATAGTTTTATCAGTGAGCACAGACCCTTCCCTTTCTATAGTCTGACTGGAAAGGAATTTGAAGTCAGTCACACATGGATTTGAATTTGACTAACAGCTTTGCCTCTTACTAGTTATATGATATGTTATTTATTTACATATTAATGAACCATAGCTTTTTCTCTGATAATACTTCCTACCTTACATGGTAGGTATTAGGAGATTTACAGATAATGTAGATTAGTTGTTTAGCTGTATACGTAGTGGGTGTATGTATATGGTGGCTATTAAAATTATTAAGTACCAACATCTAATACATTTTTATGTAGAGCTTTAGTAGTTAGTTGTATGAGACCAGAAATTTGCTTTGCTAACATCTATTATATAAGGAATAGTGGTACTGGATTGTATGGAAAATTGTTTCAAAGAATTAATTATTGAAATATTTTGATGTCCGGAAAATACTAGTATTGGGTAGCATATTGTTTTCGCTTTGAGTCTCTAAAACACACACACAAACACACACATTCCCTTCACTTTTTTAATGAGTTACAAAAATAAAGTTTTTATTCTTTATGATTGTTATCAATTTTAATAAAATTTCTCCTTCCCCTTTTCTTTTAATAGAATTGCTTTAAGTATTACATGAGTGATGACATTAGTCGTGACTCAGATGGAATGGATGAACAATGTAGGTACGTAATAAATCAAGATGATCTAAAATTCAGTGTTGTCTACTTTTTGGGAGAATTCTTACATAGTTTTTTATTAGAGCCATCTTTTGTAGTATTGTCATTGATGTCTTCAACGGAAAGTTGTTCTTTTCCACAAAGCTTTAGGGTTTACGCCTAGTTTAAGGTTCTGCTAAAGAATAGCCAGGTGACCTAAATTACCACTAAAATTGCCGACAGGAAATTATTTATTTATTTATTTATTTTGAGGCAGAGTCTCACTCTGTTGCCTGGACTAGAGTGCTGTGGCATCAGCCCAGCTCACAGCAACGAACGATTCTCTTGCCTCAGCCTCCCGTGTAGCTAGAACTACAGGCACATGCCACCACGCCCAGCTAAGTTTTTCTATTTTTAGTAGAGACAGGGTCTCACTTTTGCTCAGGCTGGTCTCGAACTCCTGACCTCAAGCAGTACTCCTGCCTGGGCCTCCCAGAGTGCTAGATTACAGGAGAGAGCCACTGTGCCTGGCCAGGAAAATTAAAATTACTTTAGTAATAAAGAAATTAAGTTTTATTGGGAATAATATTTTTTTAATCTGGCCTTTTACTGAAAAAGGGAATAATATTTTAATCTTTAAAACATTTCAGATGGTGTGCAGAAGGTGGAAACTTGATTTGTTGTGACTTTTGCCATAATGCTTTCTGCAAGAAATGTATTCTACGCAACCTTGGGCGAAAGGAACTGTCTACAATAATGGATGAAAACAACCAGTGGTATTGCTACATTTGTCACCCGGAGCCTTTATTGGACTTGGTCACTGCATGTAACAGTGTATTTGAGAATTTAGAACAGTTGTTGCAACAAAATAAGAAGAAGATAAAAGTTGACAATGAAAAGAGTAATAAAGTATATGACCATACACCCAGATTTTCTCCAAAGAAGAATAGTTCAAATTGTAATGGAGAAGAAAAGAAATTAGATGTTTCACGTTCTGGTTCTGTAACCTACTCTTATTCAGCACTAATTGTGCCCAAAGAGATGATTAAGAAGGCAAAAAAACTGATTGAGACCACAGCCAACATGAACTCTAGTTATGTTAAATTTTTAAAGCAAACAACAGATAATTCAGAAATCAATTCTGCTACAAAGTTACGTCGGCTTAAGGCTTTTAAATCCGTGTTGGCTGATATCAAGAAGGCTCATCTTGCATTAGAAGAAGATTTGAATTCAGAGATTCGAGCTTTGGATGCTATAAACAAAGAGAAAAATACCAAAGAGCATAAAGTCATAGATGCTAAGTCTGAAACAAAAGTACGAAAAGGAGAAAAACCCTGTGCTTTGGAAAGGAAGGATATTTCAAAGTCAGAAGCTAAACTGTCAAGAAAACAGGTAGATAGTGAGCACACAGATCAGAATGTTCCAACAGAGGAACAAAGAGCAAATAAAAGTACCAGTGGTGAACATAAGAAATCTGATAGAAAGGAAGAACCTCAGTATGAACCTGCTAACACTTCTGAAGACTTAGACTTGGATATTGTGTCTGTTCCTTCCTCAGTTCCAGAAGACATTTTTGAGAATCTTGAGACTGCTATGGAAGTTCAGAGTTCAGCTGATTATCAGGGGGATGGCAACAGTGGAGCTGAGCAAGAACTAGAAAGTTCATCTGTAAAATTAAATACTCCTTCAAAAGATAACAGAGGAAATATTAAATCAAAAACTACAGCTAAAGTAACAAAAGAATTATATGTTAAACTCACCCCTGTTTCCCTTTCTAATTCCCCAATGAAAGGTGCTGATTGTCAGGACATTCTACAAGATAAAGATGGTTATAAAAGTTCTGGTCTAAACTCCAAGTCAGAGAAATGTGAACATGGACAGGGAAACAGTGATAATGAACTTTTGGTTGAAACTGAAGTTCCGTTAGTTTTAGAAGAATCCGATCTTCGAAGATCCCCACGTGTAAAGACTACACCCTTGAGGCGACAAACAGAAACCAACCCTACAACATCTAATTCAGATGAAGAGAGTAATGAAACAATTAAAGAGAAACAAAAACTATCAGTTCCAATGAGAAAAAAGGATAAGCGGAATTCTTCTGACAGGGCTATAGATAATCCTAAGCCTAATAAGTTGCCTAAATCTAAGCAATCAGAGATTGTGGATCAGAATTCAGATTCTGATGAAATGTTAGCAATCCTCAAAGAGGTAAGCAGGATAAATCACAGTTCTTCTTCAGATACTGACATTAATGAAATTCATACAAATCATAAGACTTTTTATGATTTAAAGGCTCAAACAGGGAAAGATGATAAAGGAAAAAGGAAACGAAAAAGTTCTACTTCTGGCTCAGATTTTGATATTAAAAAAGGCAAATCAGCTAAAAGCTCTATAATTTCTAAAAAGAAACGACAAAACCTGTCTGAATCTTCTAATTACGACTCAGAATTAGAAAAAGAGATAAAGAGCATGAGTAAAATTGGGGCTGCCAGAGCAACCAAAAAAAGAGTTCCAAACAAGAAAGACTGTGATTCTTCTGAAGATGAAAAACACAGCAAAAAAGCAATGGGTAATCAAGGGCAAAAAAGTTTGAAGACTGCACAAGAAGGATCATCTGATGATGCTGAAAGGAAACAAGAGAGAGAGAATTTCTCTTCAGAAGGCACAGTTGATAAAGACAAGACTATGATGGGATTAAGAGATCGACTTTCTAAGCAGCAGCAGCCAAGTGTTTCCTCTGTTGGTGCTGATAAGCCTTCTGGGAAAGAGGAGAGTTTTAATTTTTCAAAAGTCAAAAAGGTTGCTGAGACTAAAGAAAAGAACAAGCATCTGAAAACCAAAATGTGTAAAAAAGTACAGGGTGGATTATCTGATGTTGCTGAGAAATTCTCAAAGAAAGAGCAGAGTGATGAATCTTCTGAAGACGATAAAAAGCTAAGCAAGAAGGGAACTCAAGAAAAAGAAAAGAAAACTCCAGGCTTGAAGAAAAAAGTAATTAAGATGGAACAACAATATGAATCATCATCTGATGGCACTGAGAAGTTACCTGAGGGACAAGAAATTCGTCATTTTCCTAAGTGCATAAAACAAAATAAGAATGATACAACTGATGGGGAAAAGAAAAGTAAAAAAATAAGACATAAATCTTCTAAAAAGAAGGATGAATTATCTGATAATGCTGAGAAGTTACCAGGGAAAGGGGATAGTTGTGAGTCTTCAGAAGATAAAAAGAATAAGAATGGAGCATCTGGTAGAGAGAAGAAAAGATGCAACTTGCCTGGAAAGAGTTCTAGGAAAAGACAAGATTGTTCATCATCTGATACTGAGAAATACTCCATGAAAGAAGATGGTTGTGACTCTTCTGATAAGAGACTGAAAAGAGTAGAATTGAGGGAAAGAAGAAATTTAAATGCAAAGAGAAATACCAAGGAAATACAAAGCGGCTCATCATCTTCTGATGCTGAGGAAAGTTCTGAAGATAATAATAAAAAGAAGAAACAAAGAACTTCCGCTAAAAAGAAGCCAGTCAATGTCAAGGAGAAAAACAGAAACTCCCTAAGAACAAGCACTAAAAGGAAGCAAGCGGACATTACTTCCTCATCTTCTTCTGATATAGGAGATGATGATCAAAATTCTATCGGTGAGGGGAGCAGTGATGAACAGAAAATTAAGCCTGTGACTGAAAATTTAGTGCTATCTTCACATATTGGATTTTGCCAGTCTTCAGGTATGCAAAAATAAATAAAAAATTTATAATTTGTACTCCCTCCCCCCCTTGAATCACTATGTTGTTTAATTTTTCCTAAAGCCATTCTAATTCAGGGTTACTGCTTAGGAAAATACCATTTAAAAATTAGTTAAAAATTTACTACAAAGCCTTCTTCCATTTATTTTTATGCCATCATTGGGAGTTATTTCAAACATTGCTAGTATTCTGATTAAGGGATCCCAAATGTGTTGAGTAAATAACAAAATTTCTTTTATCAGTGTTTAATGCTTTTATCTGGAGTAATGAGCCATAGTTTACGAAGGAAAATCAGACTGGTTCTGGTAGTTCACTATATATTTATTTCATGTGATGGAAATGAGTGCTTGGTACTGGCATGCCATGGTGTGTGAAAAAGTTTTAACTGCTTTGCCATGCATATGGCTTTTTAAATTAGAACAGATAACTTTGTGTCTCATGAAATCCCCTGAAACAATTTAAATTTACTTCATTGAAACCCTTTGCTGATGCTCATTAACTAGTTTCTAATGACATAAACAAATGTTTCTCTTTTAAAAAGACTATCAAAATAAAAGAAGAAAGAAAATCCAAAAAGTAGGTGGATCACCCCAACCTAATGAGATAGAGCACTACGAACATTAGGATGTGGGTCAACTGGAGAATGATGCCAAGAAAAATAATTAAAAAAAATTTTTTTATCATTATTAAAGTTCTTTTAAAATAAATGTGCACTGGTCACTTGTATTGTGCACTTGCCTTTTTTTTTTTAAAGTCAGTAAGACCTGTCAATTAACTAGGGACACGTAGAATTAAAAAAATATTTTTATGAAGTGAGTTCCACATAAAACTGTATTCCCAACATGGGTAGAATTTAAAAAAATTTTCTCTCATTCCTTGTGTTAGAGTTTTCCTCTTATCCACATTGGATTTTAATGGAATTAACATGAATCTTTGTTTTTACTTAAAATTTCTTTTATGGAGCATTTATCTAATGACTTGATTTGAAAACCAAGTGTGAGATGCATGGTGTGTGCTTCAGTTTAACGCTCTGCTATATCAGATGCCTAGATGGACTTGTGTTTGTACGGTTATTGAGATTACCAGTTCATAGTCCCTTGCCTGAAATTGTTGGGAGTCCAGTGTGTTTCAGAATTTACAACTTTTTGGCTTTTAGAAAGGTAATATAGAGCAGTTACCATATATTTTATAAAAGCCTCAGTAGGGTCTGATGCAGTACTACATAATCAAATATATAGTATTTCTGCAGCAAAACATTTGAGCATTCACAATTAGAGGAATAAACAGTTCAGACCAGATTTTACTGCCAAATGATCCTTGACACCACCTGGTAAAACTCAGTTTTGACAGCATTTTGGATTTCAGAATTACATATAAGGGATTGTGGACTTGTAGTAAATACACAGAATCTAATAGTTATTTTGATGTCAAATCAATGTGTTACCAGATTAGGTGAGAAAACCCTTATTAAGGATTCGAATCTAAGAATAATAAATTGTGATTAGTTATGTGGAGTATTCCTATTAGCAAATTATAGGCTATTGAATTTAATCTTAAATTTTGGAAAATTGGTTTCTGTGATTAAATAGCTTCCCTGGTGAAATCAATATGTTTGATTTCAAATGTTTTACTACTTTTCATTTCCCAAAATCTCACTTGATTTGACACATATGAAAGTTTCTATTATATATCTCTCATGTTTGGAATTCTTAATACTTAGTGTAATAAATAATATGCATTCATTAGACCTTAAGAGATGGTAACATATGGCAAATACTCTAAGGATACACCTCCTGATAATTCCTTACTCAGCACTGATCTAGGTTTTGATTTATTCAACTTGACTTTGATCTGAAGGACCAGTGGGCTCATTGGGAGGTAAACTTTTTCTTGGGTATATATCTTGAGAAAACTTGAGAATCCATCACTTTGGCAGTTGTCAGTCCTTCAGCTGTTTAATTGCATATTTCTTGGGATTAAGCTGATTACTTTGAATAAAAAAAAGAAGATAAATTTGCTGGGGAATATAACCCATCAAATGTCAGGCTTTGTCAGTAGAAACACTTAAGCAGAATAGAACATGAAGGGCCTTGAAAAAAGTACTGTTTTTGAAGATAAATTTGGGTGTGAGCTAATGATAAGTGATATTCCTTAAGAATTTACTTGCGTGTTTATATGAGCATGCTGAATTCATATATCCCTCTAACATAACTAACTTAATTTTAGGTGACAATTTTAGGAGCTTTAAAAAAGCCTCTCCCAACCCCTGCAATGAGTTTAGAGGATTCCAATTTATTCAGCGATATTTGGGTATCCTGTTATAGGTACAATATTTCCCTAGAAATTGGAGTTGGGGAATGGTATGGACAACCAAGATGGTCCTAGGAGATTGCTGTCTAATGCAAAACAGTCAGTAATTTTTAAAAAAAAAATACCAGAAGAAAGATAAAACTATAGTGGGACTATGCAATAAATGGCAAGTGAGCTACTTAAATATTTGAGGGGAGACTTAAAAGAACAGGAAGTATTTGAACCTTCTAAGGATAGGTTAAATTTTGAAAGATGTAGCAAATAGGGAATGACAATAGTATTTCTAGTGATGTTTCATTTGAAGATCATTCTGTTTGAATGAGGTATTTATTGTGAGTTTGCTGGGGTATTTTGAGATTTATTTTTGCCTTTCTATATTTAGCACATTTGTATACTGAGCCCATAGATGTCTTTGTTCTTTATAGATTTTTTTCCTCCAATATTTCTCTCCAACATTTTATTATGAAAAACATTTAAATATACACAAAAGTTTCTACCATTACCATTGTACTATATTTGCTTGATCACATATCTATATATCCTTTTATGTGTGTATCAATGTATTTAACTTTTTTGCCTTTTTAACTTTATTTTGAAATAATTATAAATCCATAGGAATTTGCAAAAAAAGAAATTAAAAGAAGGTCTCTTATGCTTCACTCAGTTTCCCTTGGTGGTAATAACTTGTATAACTATAGTACAGTGTCAGAACTAAGAAACTGAGGATTTATTCGATTTCACCAGTTTCACACACACTCATTTGTGTGTGTGTGTGTGTGTGTGTGTGTGTGTGTGTGGTTCTGTGTCTATGTATACCTCTGTGCTGTCGTACCACATGTGTAGCTTTATATAACCATCACAACCAAGATACCAGACTTTTCCATTTTATCACAAGGCTCCCTTGTGCTTTATAGACACCCCTCTCTTTACCTCCATCCGTAACCCCAGCAACTAGTAATCTGTTCTTCATCTCTATAATTTTGTTACTTTGAGATAGAGCTATGAAATACACAACATTTTGAGGTTGGCTTTTTCTGCTCAGTGTAATGCCCTTGAAATCTTTGATGCATTTCAAATTAAATAGTAAACATAAGCATACTTCTCCCTAAATACTATAGCATGCATTTTTTTTTTTCAGACAAAGTCTTGCTCTGTCACCCTGGGTAGAGTGCAGTTGTGTCATCATAGCTCACTACAAGCTCAAACTTAAGCATCCTCCTGCCTCAGCCTCCCGAGTAGCTGGGACTACAGGTGTATGCCACCATGCCTGTCTAAATTTTTTAATTTTTTGTGGAGACGGGATATTACTATGTTGCCCAGGCTGGTCTTGCTTTCTTAGCCTCAAGTGATCTTCCCACCTTGGTCTCCCAAAGTGCTGGGATTACAGGTGTGAGCCACTGTACCCAGCCAGGTTTGTTTTTCTTTTGAGGTGAAATTTATGTACGATGAAATACACAAATAGTAATTTCTTTAGATTTTTAATCAGAGGATAGAAATGTAGTTTTTAATAAGAAAATAAGTTTTATTATACTTGGATGTATCTCTGGGTAATTCAGGTCATGAGTGCCATACAAATTCAAATACATTTTTAAATTACTTGATACTACCAAAATATTAATAGCGATTTTGCTGTTCTTCAGCAATACAGGATAAATTAGACACCTGTTAACTTCAACTTAAAATGGTTTAATGGTACATGATTTATTTTAGCAAGAATCTTATGCCAGTGTCATGGTGATTGACATAAAATTGTTATTGAGAAGGGTGGGCTTTAAAACCCTTGTGCTCTGGGGAAGCCACTTTGAAATATATAAGATCCAACTATTTGTTATCTTATTGCTGGCACTTCGTAAATTCCCCATTATGTTTTCCGTAAAGATTCTTTTTGCTCATGTTTTTTCTTCCAGAGTAGAGTTTACAACCCACTTAATTTGCATTAAAGTATTTAGCTTTCAGTTTTATTTTACTTGGTTTTACTTATATAGATTATTTAAAACTAATTTAAGTACACTTTTTTCCCTTAAGGAGATGAAGCCTTATCTAAATCAGTGCCTGTCACAATGGATGATGATGACGATGACAATGATCCTGAGAATAGGTATGATTCCATCTGTAAGGACTTTAAAAAGATTATAACACACCCTAGGCGTGGGCGCAAACGGCAGCAACGGAACAGCAAACAGGTTGTAAAAACAAGGAGTGCCTGCCTTAGAAAGACTCGTTCACAGTCTTCCTGCAAGTTTGAAAGAAAGGCCAGAAAATGGGCTAAAGCTCAGAAACCTTAAGAGAAAGTAAATATCAGTATTAACACACCTAGCATAGGGTGTGTTATAAATCCAGAACTGTCAATTTTATATTTTCATGTAAACTGTGATAATTTTTTTGGGAATTTTTTAATTTTGACAGATTATTGATGAAAGTGAATCATATCTCAATAAGTTGGTGACAACAGACATCTTTCTCCTTTATATTTGATTATTGTGGTCCTATTTGTTAAGACCTGTTGAGAATAATAAAAAAGATAACTCAGATGTTTAAGATTAAGAAATAGCTTTCAAAGTAAGTATCAATTTACAAGGTGTCTAGACTGATTTAGATTTTAAGAATGTTTCAAATAGAATGGAAACAGGCAGTATGGTAGTATTTAATAAGCCTCAAACAATAGGTTTAAATGTAAACAGTATAGCCTGTACAGGCTTACTTAACTAAGGGATGGCAGGGAGAAGAGAAGGAAAAAAAAACACACTGTCATAGCAGTGAGGTATAAGGAAACAAAGATATTAAAGAATATAACCATGGTGTTTCTACATATCTTTTAAACACTTCCTGGACTACAGTATATCCCACACTCATAATCTTCAATAAGATGATAGTGTGGTGTAGTGGATGGAATTTTGGAACAATATGGATAAGGATGTCTGACTTCTAATGTTTCTAACAACTATCTGTGTGCTCTTGGGCACGTGAAGTTAACTACTTTTTTCCAAGGTTATCTATCTTTAAAATCAAAAGGTTGGATGAAATTTTCTCCGATTAGTTCTAGCACCAAAAATATGATAGACTTGAGATGATTTCATTAAAGAGTACTATATTAGCCATTCATTTATTCCTAATAGTAAGCTCTAATGTTAAGAAAACATGAAGATACACATGTAATTTTTGTGTCATAATTTTGTAAGACATTAACTGAATAAATGCTTTGGGGTCAGCTGTTAGTATAGCTCTGTTTTATATCTTGCTGATGCTAATAGGTTTCTCTGTTTTAAAGATAACAAGAAAAGGTTTTTATTAAGGTGAATGAACAATTTTATTGTACGCTTCTGAATAGAGCTTAATTGTGGTCACAGACTCAGATTCTGCTTACCTACATTTTTTAAAATTGAAAAATGTGTATCTAGCTATTTTATGGAATGGAGGTGGGGTCCAGAATTGAACGATAAAGGTATACTCTTTATTTATCAGGGAATTTGTAGTATATCATCGCAGCCAGATTATGAAAGCATTTAAAGTTTCATTCTCTTTTAAAATGCTTTAATTCTTCTTCATTTATATATGCTACTATTTGTTTTCCTAAAGATCACGAGACCTCAAATGTTATGAAAAGGCTAATAATGTTTAAAACATTCTATATCCTAGTTTAACTGTGAGTGACGGGCCCTAATTTCATATTTAACCATCAAATAAGAGTTTTGTTAAGGTATAATAATTTTGTGTTAGAGTTTGTGAAAATATAAATAAACACCATTTTGAACTTTTAAGTTAACGTGATCATATCTCTCTGTAACTGGTAAATATTTTATTGGAAAGTGTCTTTAATTTTATCTTGTATTCATGATTAAAAAATACAACCCTGTTGAGTACTTTTGAGAAGAATTGCATTTTATCTTGAGCATGTCTTTCTTTATATTCAGTTTAATGTGCTTTTATAAAATAAACAATTAATAACTTGTTTAATATTTACCATACCAAAGAGGTATCTAATACCCATGGGTTATCTAGCCATGATGGTGTTACAAATACCTTCTTGCACTATTTTAGTATAGATGATGTATTTGAGCATATTTGAATATGTACTAAGCAACTTTTAAAAATTTGTTTGCAGATCATGATTAAGTCTTGCAGTTATTTTTTTCAACTTCACATTTTTTGAGTAGGAAATATTTTGCTAGACAGCATATTGTAAATATGTCTAAATTTGTACACAATTGTGTAATTGTGTATAAATTGTATATAAATTTCATATGCTTTGCCTTTTAGTAGTATTGTTATATATTTTCAGTTTTGGTGTTTATAAAGAGGTAAATAGTGTATTATTGCAAATGATTAACTATTTGGATGCAATAAATTTGTATAAAACTTTTTTCTTGTTCAAGCATTTAATTTTAATGATATATCTTTTCATGACAGTTGAAATAATTTGTCAGAATCAAGATATATAAGCTAGTTTGTAGCCAAAGAAGTTTTGAAATTGAGGAAGTAAATATTTTTAATTCTATAAACAAATACATATTTTTTGGGGGGGTTTTTTTATTTCAGCATAATATGGGGGTACAGATGTTTAGATTACGTGTATTGTCCTTCCCCCCCAGTCCTGTGCGCAACAAATACATATATTCGTGTGAAAGTTTTACAACAGATTTTACTATTTACTTTTTCTATTTTAAAACTAAAGCTTTTGAGGTCATTTAGATTCATATTTTGAAATAAAGTTATATTATTTTGAGATAGAGTAGTCTAACCTGTAAATTAATTCCTAATTAATTAACATTTATTTAATGAACAAGGACAATATATTATAAGTTGTTCAACACTTTTTAAATTTATTTTTATTTTTTTTTAATTAATTTTTTTTTTTTTGAGACAGAGTCTCACTCTTTTGCCCAGGCTAAAGTGCTGTGGCATCAGCCTAGCTCACAGCAACCTCAGACTCCTGGGCTCAAGTGATCCTTCTTCCTCAGCCTCCCAAGTAGCTGGGACTACAGGCAAGCGCCACCATGACAGGCTAATTTTTGTATGTATTTTTAGTTGTCCAGCCAATTTCTTTCTATTTTTAGTAGAGATGCAGTCTCATTCTTGCTCAGGCTGGTCTCAAACTCCTGAGCTCAAACGATCCTCCCGCCTCTGCCTCCCAGAGTGCTAGGATTACAGGCGTGAGTCACCACGCCTGGCCAACACTTTTTTATTTTTTGAGACACTCTGTCACCCAGGCTGGAGTGCAGTGATGCAATCCTAGATCACTGCAACCTCGACCTTCTGTACTCAAGTGATCTTCCTACCTCAGCCTCCAAGTATCTAGGACTACAGACGTGCACTACCACGCCTGTATTTTTTTTTTTTTTCTTTTGAGACAGAGTCTCACTCTGTTTTCCAGGCTAGAGTGTAGTGGCGTTATCATAGTTCACTGCAACGTCAGGCTCCTGGGCTCAAGTTGGTCCTCCTGCTTCAGCTTCCTCAGTAGCTGGGACCACAGGTGCGTGCTACCATGCCTGGCTAATTTTTCTATTTTTTGTAGAGACAGAGTCTCGCTATGTTGCCCTGGCTGAGCTCAATCTCCTGGCCTCAGGTGATCCTCCTGCCTTGGCTTCCCAAAGTGCTGAGATTACAGGCATGAGCCACCTCGCCTGACCAACACTCTTTTGTTATTTTTTGGTTGAGCTTTTTTAGGGGAAAAAATATGAATAGTAGACTAGCCTTATATTTAGAATTTTGTATAACCGAAAATTTACTTTAAATTTTATAGCTTAGGCTTGATGTACTTTTTGAAAGACAGAATAGTAATATCAAATATCTTGTCAGATTTTTAAAATTATAAACATAATTTTCAAGTCTGTTATTTGAATGTGCCGTTACGGTAATGTTTCATTTGCTTTTCAAATACCTGTTGTGTTTTAAATTGAGTCTTTCTTTGAAAAGACATCCATTTATATATAGTAATTTTTTTATTATGGTTGTAATTCAGTAATTAGGCTGACATTGAATATGCATCATGATTGCTTTATATTTTCAATTTAACTCAAGATATTTTGATGAAACACTTTCTAATAATATTATATGTTTTAATTTAATATCTGCACTGTGAATGGGCCTCAGTGATAAGATGGTTGTGTGTTCACGTTTAATACCACTAGTGTTGAGGATCATTAAACCAGGCTTGTCTTTAGAGATTACATAGTAAACAATCACTGAAGAGACCATTACCCTCCAAAAAAGAATTTTTGGACTATTCCTTATTCTTATATTTTGCAGAATGTGAAAAATATTTGAAATAGAGCTTTTGAGAGTAAAAAACCAAATTGCTAGATTTTTCTAAATAAGCATTGTTTTTTTACCCCAACTTTGACTAAAAGCTGAGATTTTTATGTGGATATCCTCCACTGCCACACTAATAGAGACACACACACACACATACACACACACACACTTTATTGTTGAAGGATACTTAATTGGGTCTAGTAATACTCCATAGTTTTTTTCATAATTTCTCTTTGAGTGGGGCTAAATAATTTTTTTTTCATAGAAGCAAAATTTGATGTGGAGATTGCTCAAAGAAGTTGTCCATTGTTTATAGAAGTTCTACTTAATTAGAGTGGGACTAGACCGTAGCCTTTTAAATTTCCAGTTATTGTTGTATCATTTGGTAATACTTTTGCCTTTCAAACTAGAAAATATGCAGTTTTTTTTCCTACTGGTTTGGTGTGGGTATTCTGTTGATGAAGGTGCCGTACGGTTAATCCAGCATATTATGGGAAGAGACTAATGATTTCTGGATGTTGTTCATGGTAATGAAGATATTTAATGATTGTTTTCCTGATTTCAGCAAAATTAATGGCATGAGTATATCATAAGTCTCTTAATCATTTGACTTTCATTGGCTTCCATTTTAAACACTTTCCCTGATGTCTGTCTCCTACATACATTTTTATCTGTTCTCTATGTAAATTTGGTAAATCTGAAATGATTTTCTTCTGTGATTTTTTTTTTCCTATGATGGTCCTGTTTGGTTAGCAAAATTGCTTTGATTTTTCTTTATTGTACATGAAAAACAAAGGTGGCATTTTAAATTAAGTACTTGTTTTTCTGTTTGAGCAAGGGTTTTAACTGTCTAGCAATTTTAAGGTATTTTTTTTCATTTACTTTGTCTGTATAGCACAGGTAAGTATTGTAAGTCATTTAAGTATATAACTCAGGTACCCAGTAGCTGCTGTTGGCTCTCTTTTTTATATTAGAATTACCCGGTAAGGAAAGAAAGATAGGCAGTAGTGGTGACCTTTCTTCATCTCTGCTTAAGATTTAAACATTATATTCAGCCTTTCTTTCTTGTTCTCTGTTCTTTGGTGATACTGGGACTTCCAGAAAAATTTCTATTGCTCTTCCTCAAAAAAAAAGAAAGAAAGAAAGACTTTGGATTTCTGTTATTAGCAAAAGTGATTCATTTTTCTCACTTAATATCCTTTGTCTTTAATTTTGAAATTTCAAAATAAAATTGAGACTTGAGTAAATTCTGTTTTCATTTAAGTATAAAAATATTCAACTAGTTTTTTAATATGATCAAATTTCCTATATTTATATCAGTGTTAATATATGTTTTCTTATTAAATTTCCTCTAAACCTGGCTTAGATTTTTATATAAAATCAGGGAATATGCATTTTATTCATGCCTATTCAAACATCAGAGCCTATGTATAAACTATTAATGACTTGTAGATTCTTAATATTATACATCTTTTATTTTTCTGCTTCTAAGATTTTTAAAAAATGTCATTTGATATTAATTTTTCTGGTACCCTCACCAAAAAGAAAACTTTCATTAGCTACTTTTCATTAACTACAGACATGTGACTAAAAAATGTTTCAAATCATTGTTTAGCTTTTTGATTATTTGGTGACTTCATTATTATCTCATGAATTCTACCATTTTGGGATATAGATTATGATGCCTTAGTCATATTTTTTAATAGAAAACTTAAGGTACTAATTTTGAACCTAAGAATTAAAATATATACTAATATAAATTTTGAAGAATTCCATAGTAATTCTACACATTTTTTAAAATTTCTATCCCTTAAGTATATGACATTTATTAAAACACAGCCTCACATCCTACTAGAAGGGGTATGTGCTTATCATGCTGTTCTCACAGAAAATATTTAACACTCCTTGGCTATTCTCCTTTGAATTGTTATACATTATCAACCTTTATATGGTGTGATGCTTTAGTATTACATATACTTAGTTATTTTATATCTCTAAAGAGCATGCATTTAAACTTGTGGTTTTATTTAGAATTCTGTTAATTATTTGTTTGTGGTACACAAAATATATAGAAACAATTTTTAAGCTAATTTTATCATCCCGTGTATGGATACCCAGTATTTTGGCCTTCTAAAAATGTATTTCTTTTTTATAGCAATTTTCTTTAAACCTATTAAAAGATAAAGTAGTAGCTGTAGGATGTATCTCAGATTGCATGTTAGTTTATTTTAGAGATGAAACATACTGGACTCAAGATGTTTAGAACTTTTTGTAATCTTTAAAAATCAAAGCTTGAATTCTTTTATTTCTATATACATAAATTTGAAATCAGTGAAATACAGATAATTTTTGAAATGTGAGTATAATGTATTTTTCCAGGATGTCATTAGCACAGAAGTGTTAATGACTAGAGAGTATAGTACTGGCAAAATAATAGTAAAATTAATAATACATGGAGATTTAGGATTTGGGATTCTATTCCTGGCTTTGCCACTCACTAACTAGCTTTATTTCTTTGGCTAGTCATTTCCCCTCTCTAAGCCTGTTTCCTCATCTATAAAATGACCGAGGTAGACCCTAAGGTCCTTTCTTCTAGCTCTAACATTTTGTGTTGCTTTTGTTGTGGCTGTTTCTCTAAAGCTCCCTGGTGCAAGAGATCCTTCTTTTGATTGCTCCTTTTTAAGAAACTCAACATTTTGAATTATTGATTTACTTATCAGCAAGAAATGGTTTACTTTCCTGTTTAAGTGCTTAAATGAGAGGTTACTGATTTTCTTTCTAGATAGGATCAGAATTACTAAAGCCTTTGTTGGCTTTTGCTTTTTTTTTCCTGATTGCTTATTTGTCATGCTTTGTTAGACTCATTTCTTACTATTATTATTTGTGCTTTCTTTCAGTAGATGAAGGTATAATAAGGCGTTATCTTAGTGTTCATTATGTGATTTAGAAGACTTAGTTTGTGTGGGTTTTGGGGTTCTGTTATTTATTCTCTCATGCACCAGTTCCGGTCATTGTTTGTTTGTAGGTTTTTACCCTCCCTCCCATATTGTTTTGCTTTCTCCCCCTCTCCCTTCCCTCCTTTCAGGAAAATGGAGGAGTGGCTCCATTACTTCCGGTTCTGCCCAGGTTTTCTGCCACAAGAGTGGCACAGCCTGTGCCTCTAATGCTTCTGATAGAGTCGTGACTGCTTTGGATGCTACACCTGCCCCAAGATGTAATATTGAGCATTGAGATTCCAGGGGCAGTACCTTGTTGCCTGAATGATTTTCCCAGAAACGTCCTGGAAAGCCTCAAGAAAGGAAACTTCAGAGCAAACAGAATCAACTAGGGATCATGACTATACATCCATCACATGCATACCAGCATGGGTCCAGCCGAGACCTCCAAAATGATGCTTTGCCAGCCTCAGCTGGTTCTCAAGTGATGATGTCCTTGAAGTCTCTGTGGCCCGTGACTCCAGAGTTAAGGTAGTGGAGTTTCCCTTTAAAGCATCTCACAGCAGGCTTTGTAGATGGGACACATCTCAACTCAGCATGCTTGCTGACTACTCAGGTTGAAGGTCAGCCTCAGCCCTTAGGTCCTTTAACTTAAGTTTTAATTTTGAAATGTAGGATAGGTTTATGGTACAGGAGTCTTTGACATATTGGACTTGATCCATCAGTAATAATTTATGCAGAATGATTCAATTTACTCTTTTTAGGGCTTAATTTACATAGCTGTAAATTAGGATTTCCTTTGGTCAAATGGTGTTAGAGGGCAAAGATAAAACATCTTAGCCAGGTAAAGCTAAAGAGGGTAAAGTCTCCATCACTTTGTAGGTAACTTGTGATTTGGAGACCGTTGTCTGAAGTTTGTAATTTTTGTGCTTCTAAAGTGACTATGATTGTTCTGCATAATATGGTCTTACTGAAAGTTGTTGATAAATTGTAATTCTTCAGTTTTTGGATCTGATTCATTTTCTAAGATTTGTTAGTTGAGATGTACTTGTACCTTATCTCATGTACATCATATTTTCTTAGTTTCATGATAATCCAGAACTTGAGAATGAATTAGGTAGCTTTACATATTTTGACCTCCTGTTTAGTAGACATATTCTTAAGAGTCTAGGGTTTGAAAGAAGAAAAATTGTGTGATTTCTTACAATTAACAACGAAATCTTTATAGCTAATATAGAATTTTAAGACTTTTTTTGAACTTGTGAGCACAAACCGAAATCAGGTTGTTGAACTAACCTTTACAGTAACTACATTAGCAATTGTATTTTTGTTGGTGATATATTGTCCCACCCAAATGATGATATAAGATCTCCTTGTAACTGCAAATAAACTCTGTTTTCCATTTCTAATTTAGTATCCAATGCTTCACATTTTATACATACACATTCGTTCCAAAATTTATTATGCAAATCAGTTTGAGAATGTTTTTCATGGTCTATGAGAAATGACAACATACTATTATTAAGGATGATTTTAATATAGATCGGCAGGAAAAAAAACTTTAATGCCATGCCACACAGAAAATTGTGGCTAACATTTTATTTGAGAGTCTTCTAGTCTTTTTTATAGACATAAAAATTTTAGCAACTTTTTTTTACAAAATAGAATTATATTGTCCCTATTGGTTTATAAATTACTGTTTCGCTTAAATATTTTCTGTGTCAATAAATCTTATTTAGAATATTATTTATTTAGAATGTCTGCCTTTTCATCTTATGGATAGTCATGTGATAATACTCTATTTAATCCCTTTCTGATATTGAATGTTTAGATTTTTTCTTATTCTTTGCTATTATAAAACATTGCAATAAATATCCATGAAATAAAAGATTATTTTAGAGAATTTTTTCCAGAAAGACACTTTTATTCAATTTAAAGGACTTCCTTTTATTCTGAAACTGTATCCTAATTTGCGGAGGGTATGTTGTAAAATAGTCTTTATTTTATAAAATGATGAAAGTAAATGGTATTTGGGTTTAAATTTTTTTTCTTGGCAAAATGAAAAGTTGGCAACCTTGTATTAGTCCTCATTTTTAAAAAGTTTACTGTTTGCAAACCATTGATCTAAAATTATAAGAGCAAAGCTTTTTAGCTTTACTCTAGTTAAAGATTTAAATTGGGGTGATCTTCACTTTATTGAAATACAAATTAGGGCAGAAAACCTCAGAAAAGCAAATCCGTTGTGGCTTCCTTTAGCAAATAGTGATTCTCTGTGTTGTCTAGATATTTGATTCATCTGTTTAAGGGAGAAAGCACCAAAAGGCATATAATAAACATTTATCGAAGTGATCGTCTATTTTGCTTTAGTCTATTTAGGTGTCTTTGCTATGTATTTTGAATATAAACAGTAATGAACAATCTACCTATCAAATAAAATTGAGGAAGAATTAACATGCATTAACATCTCCTACCATTGAATTCTTCATTGAAATGTGTGTGCATGCTAAGAAATGTAAAGAGGGGTTTCAAATCCAGAAATAACAAAGGTTCCATAATCCCAACTACAAATTTTTGACTGAGTTAGAGTGTCAGTCTTGATTACCAAGAGGATGCTTACCCCATAATGGTTAACCTATGGCTAACTGTCAGAATCATGCCTTCTTCGTTTTGAACCTTTCTATAAAGTATTTCTTTGTTACTGTGATTTATGCATTTATATGAAAAGGACACCCAGACTTATGAAAACACCTTGTCTATCTTGCACAAAAGTTGCACAATTGCTTTTATCTTACATTTTCAGATATCTTTCTTGAGTGCAAACATGGACATTTCCTAGGAAGTTGGTCTTTGAGGAGCATTTTGAGAAATTTTGGTGGGAACGAGGCTACTGTGTACTGTATTTTTCTAAAAGTGAAAACTCACTTATGGTAATTTGTATTTTTTTTACCATGTGTAGTTAGTAGCACTCATGTCCCTTCTCTGCCCTAGCTTGAATATTTTTAGAGATTCCTGATTGCTTCAAGACTTAATATTTGGTATATGCTTTCATCTGGTTAAAGAATTTATGAAGTAAATTGAAATTAAGGTCCAAAAATATTCTCCAGTTTGAGGCACTGTTTCATAATATAATGGTTTATTATACGCTGATTTTTCAAGAAAATGTTTTGCTGTTGACTAAAACCTCTCATGTGAAGTTTTGTCTTGGAATGCCACTTGTCTGAATAAGCTGATTTACTGTTGTTGGCTTGTCTGACATTGTAGTTGTTGGATGATGGCTGCAAAGCAAATAAAGAATTGAAAGGTTATCCAGCATCAAATTGCAATTGGTCAAAATAGTCAATAGAATATGTCCTTCAGATTTTTCATTATATTGCGGAATTGTATAGAATTGAGAAGTAATCCATGCAAAGAACATTTTCAGAAGTTTTTGTATATACCTTAGGTCAAAATGTTTTGCTAGCCTTTTATTTACAATATAAAATCTATTGGCATATTTATTTCTATTTTGATACATATAATTCTGTTTTTGTTTTTAATTTGGTATATTTCACCCCCAAATATATGGTTTTTTTAATTGTTTTTTTACTCTCAAGAATTGCCAAGAAGATGCTTTTAGAAGAAATTAAAGCCAATCTTTCCTCTGATGAGGATGTATCTTCAGATGATGAATCAGAAGAAGGGAAAAAAAGAACTGGAAAACAAAATGAAGAAAACACAGGAGATGAGGGTGAGCTCCCCAAAGAGAAGTACAGGATGTCATAATATGATTCCTTGACCAGTTCAGTCTTTGCAGATTATCTGACCAAGAAATCTCTTAATATGTGCATTTAGAGTTTACTAAAATGTTTTAAAACTTTATTACCATGACTGCTTTTTTTTTTTTTTTTTTTTTTTTTTGAGACAGAGTCTCACTGTGTTGCCTGGACTAGAGTGCCGTGGCGTCAGCCTAGCTCACAGCAACCTCAGACTCCTGGGCTCAAGCGATCCTCCTGCCTCAGCCTCCCGAGTAGCTGGGACTACAGGCATGCGCCACCATGCCCAGCTAATTTTTTCTACATATTTTTAGTTGTCCAATTAATTTCTTTCTAATTTTAGTAGAGATGGGGTCTCACTCTTGCTCAGGCTGATTTCGAACTCCTGAGCTCAAACAATCTGCCCGCCTCGGCCTCCCAGAGAGCTAGGATTACAGGTGTTAGCCACTGCGCCTGGCCCCATGACTGCTTTTGAGTATCTTGTAATAATTGTGGAAATGTTTTTTACTCTAATTTTGTCAGTTATTGCCAATAAACAAATAATTTTTAAAGTGTGATATTTTATATGTTATAAAAAATTCTATAAATGTGTATTGGTGATATTTAGTCAATATTTAATAATAGTTCCAGTCTCAGGTGCTTACCTGGCATCACCATTGATTCCAAGGTATATGTACAACTTTGATCTTTCCCATAAATTCTGATAATTGTCAACAGAAAAAATAATTTTATAAAGCATTTTAAAGGAAGAAAAAGGTTTTATTGATTTATTTTCTTTATTTAGAAGCAAAAAATCAAGTCAATTCTGAATCAGATTCAGATTCTGAAGAATCTAAGAAGCCAAGATACAGACATAGGCTTTTGAGGCACAAACTAACTGTGAGTGATGGAGAATCTGGAGAAGAAAAAAAGACAAAGTCTAAAGAGCATAAAGAAGCCAAGGGCAGAAATAGAAGGAAGGGTAAGATGTTTTCATTCTGAATGTAAGGAACATACTGGTTTTATAAACTAATTATAGTAACGAAATGTAAGTATATCTGTTCAGTTGATGATCTATATTAAATGAGTATCAGTGTACTGGCAGCAACTATTCTCTTACATGAGAGTGAAATAAAGAATTTAGAGTGGGCTAGGCATGGTGGTTCACACATATAATCTCAGCATTTTGGGAGACTAAGGTGGGAGGATCACTTGAGGCCAGGAATTCCAGACCAGCCTGAGCAATATTGTGAGACCGTGTCTCTACAAAAAATATTAGCCGGGCATGGTGGCGTGCACCTGTAGTCCTAGCTACTCAGGAGGCTGAAGCAGGAGGATCCCTGAATCCCAGAAATTCAAGGTTACAGTGAGCTATCATCATGCCACTGCATGCCAGCCTAGGTGACAGGGTGAGACTCTGTCTCAAAACAAACAAACAAATTTAGAATGGAAAGATAACCCAGAAAAATGAGTTGACACAAAAAATATTTTTAACCTTTAGTTGTCATACCTGTTTAGATTATAAGGAGAAATAAATGTGATTTAATAAATAAAATATACTTAAAGGTTATGTAGAAAATATAAGATTCCATACAACTGCAAGAAGACATAGTGCTTTTCCATGGAAAGGTAGCAGATACAATTAATTTGGGTAGTTTTATGCAAGCTTATATGCAAGACTTGACTTACATGTAGTCAAATTAAATATTCATTTCATTGAAAGTATGAATCGTTTTGCATTGAGCACTTTCATGTTTCTAACATCATGGTAAGCATCGAGAATACAAAAATGAATAAGGTGATCATTGTCTGGTATAGTGGTTTTCAACCTGGCTACACATGTGAATCAATTAGGGAGTTTTAAAATATACCTATGACTGGGCTCCATCCCAAACTAATTGTATCATAATTAGTTGTGGTGGGACTTAGGTGTCTAAATGTTTTAAAAGCATCTCAGTGATTCCGATATGTAACTAGGTTTGGTAGTCACTGGCTTAGTAGGAATTATTGATGTTTATAATATAAAATATTATAGTGCTATGAAGAGCATGTTGTGTAACAGAAGCATTATATTACGTAATTAAGTATGAAATGTCCGAATTCTTTAAGTACTAAGTTTGACAGTTGATATTTCTGATATTTCACCTTGACACTTCTTTTTTTAGGTTTTTTTTTTGTGAAGGTACATCCTTAGTCTTGTTTTTTGAGACAGAGTCTCACTCTGTTGCCCAGGTTAGAGTCCTGTGGCATCAGCCAAGCTCACAGCAACCTCAAATTCCTGGGCTCAAGCAATCCTCCTGCCTCAGCCTCCCGAGTAGCTGGGACTACAGGCGAGAGCCACAACATCCAGCTAATTTTTCTATTTTTAGTAGAGACGGGGTCTCACTCTTGCTCAGGCTGGTTTCGAGCTCTTGACGTCAAGTGAACCTCCCTCCTCGGCCTCTCATAGTGCTTGAATTACAGCCATGAACCACCACGCCCAGCCATCCTTAGTCTTTCAAACACAGAGTTTGGCTTGTGATTATCTTTCACATTTTTTTAGAGCAATTTTTGTGAAACCATGGATAAGTCAAAAATTGGTGTTATTTACGAATATGAGTTCCATCATGGAACCAATGCTGTGCAGACAGCTGGTAGTATCAACGAAGTGTTTGGGAATGGGGTGGCTAATGAATGCATAGTGCGTCAATGGTTTGAAAAGTTCCATTTGGTGAGTTTAATCTTGAAAATGAGCCACGTGGACAACCTGAGAACAAGGTGGATAATGGGTTGAAAGCTGTAGTGGAAGTGAATCCATCTCAACCTATGTGTGAATTAGCAGCAAGGTTTGTTGTTGTTGGTTTTGTTTTTTTGGGGGGGACAGGATCCTGCTCTATTGCTAAGGCTAGAGTGCAGAGGCCTCATCATAACTCACTGCAACCTCAGACGCCTGGGCTCAAGCAATCATCACATCTCAATCTCCCAAGTAGCTGGGATTACAGACATGCACCACCACGCCTGGCTAATTTTTTCTATTTTTAGTAGAACTGGGGTCTCCTTCTTGCTGAGACTGGTCTCTAACTCCTGACTTCAAGCGATCCTCCCACTTCAGCCTCCCAGAGTGCTAGGATTACAGGCGTGAACCACCGCACCTGGCCGACATTTCATATTTAGTGACCTAATACAGTGTGGCACAAAGGAGGATTTCTTTAGCTTCTTGAGGAGTGAGGATTATCTCCAGAGAAGTCTTCATGAAGAAGAAGGATTTCACCAAGCAGATCAAATTGGAAATGGGGAGCAGGGTAGATGTGTTGTGAAGATTTATAATACAAACAGGGAAAAACATTTTATGAGCTTATGTAAAATGTTTGGCATGTGGTGAAGGGGATACAATTAATATGGTATAAGCTGAACTATAGGTAAGAGTAAGGAAAGGAACAACAGGAGATGAGACTGGGCTTATAAGACAGAGACCAGATTCTGGAGACCCTTGTAAGCCTGTGTTTCTCAGACTGGAATACTTGGTGGTATACCAAGGGGTACATCTCTTAGGTGTCTCCAGTTTACTTGAGATTTTGGGAAGGGCATTTTTATATTGAATAATCATACATATTGGGCAATTAAATGTGATATTTGCCTGAGAATTTTGTGTAACAAAAAGCGTTCAAAGAAAAAAATTTTTTTTTGCTTGTTAGGGGCAGATTCCAAAGGCTATAGATACTACCAAACTCGTGAAGGACAGATTAACTCTTCTTTGCCACTAGGAGTGGGAGAGCATTTTTAGTAATATTTGAGAAGTACAATAGACTCTAAAGGCTAGAGGGAATCATTGAAAGGTTTTTTTTATTATTGTATTTTTAAACTTTGTTTAACAGATAAATTGAGATATAACTCATAAACCATACAGTTCACCCATTAATAATGTACAGTTTAGTAGTTTTTAGTATATTCCCAGAGAAATACCACCACTCTTTTTTTGTTTGTTTGTTTGGGCCTTGCTCTTGCCCAGGCTGGAGTGCAGTGGTGCGATCACAGCTCACAGCAATCTTGGCATCCCAGGCTCAAGCAATCCCCCCACCTCAGCCTCCCAGGTAGCTGGGACTACAGGCACCTGCCACCACACCACACTAAATTTTTAAAATCATTTTTTGTAGAAAACGAGGTTTTACTGTATTGCCCAGACTGTTCTGAAACTCCTGGTCTCAAGGGATCCTCCCACTTCGGCATCCCAAAGTGGTGACATTACAGGCAAGAGCCACCACGCCTGGCTACCACCAGTTTTTTAAAAAACTTTTTATTTCAAGTATAGTATAATACAAAGAAGTGCCGATATTATAAGAGGACAGCTTAATGAACACACAAAGAAGACATCCAGGTCAAGGAACAGGATGTTTATTACTACTACCCAAGGATCCCAAACTCAGCATGACCACTTTTTTCCCTGTGGAAAGGCTTTAATAAAGGATGTAATGTGATCAGATTGGTTGCTTATTATTCATTGAGACTGGAGGCATTGAATCTATTTGGAAGATACTGGTAGAGTTGATGCTAAGTAGGGTTGTTGGAGAAGAGGAAGATTGACCTGAGTCATACAGGAGATTGAATTATTAGGTCTTCTTAACTGATATGAAAGGGAAAAGTCTAGGATGATTGTCAGGTTTTTAGAGTTGTCATGGTATACGTATAATGCCACAAAAATAGTTGAGGTTGTTCAGTGGAGCTGTAATGTTTTGCAAATGTAGGGCTGAAGAAAGATTCTTGGAATCCTAAATAGTTATAGGGCTTTTGAGAAAAAGTTCTCCATTAGAGAGAAGGAGGAAGTCCCTGCCATGCACACATACAATTAATATGCCATGGGTATTTTCATGTTAATAAATAATAGTATGTAATTTTGTGAATGCTTATAAATTTCTTTGCAGCATGACTACAGGCTCTTCTTACAGATTTTATGAAGGAACTGAATGATTGTATAGGTTATATATAACATAATATATTTGTGTGCATCTTCAACAAAAGGAACAATATTGATTTTGCCTCTGAGGCTCACCTCAGGATGTAGATATTACATTTGAGATTTACTTTATTAAGACCCAAGTTTTCTGTGACCTGTGTTTCTGCTGTCTCCTTCTGTGGGTAATTTGTTACCCAAGTGTTTCTCTGTTGGTTGGTTGTGTAAGAGAGAGTAAACTCCTAAAATCCCATCGTATTTATGTTTCTAATATGGATTCTGGTCATAGTGGTTGATACATTTGAAGTTGCATGATTTTCAAGTTTTGTAAATTGGTATCTGCACATTGTTTGGAAACTTGAATTGGGAGATGGGGAAAAATCAAAAGAGAATAGCTTATTTATTGAATCTAATCATTAAATTAAAGTTAAATTGAAATGCATTAAAGAGGTATAAGAGCAGAATATAGCATGTGAACTTTAATTTTCTTCTAAATTGGAAAAATGTTATAAAATTTTAGTAACAATTTTGAAACTATAAATATTGCCTTTATATTAGATGATAATGTTATTTTTTTCAGGTGTGGTAATGGCATATAGTTATATAGGACAGTATCCTTATGCTTAGGGGTACAGTGTCATGATGTCTCACTTAATTTCAAATAGTTCAGTGTAAAAAAGGGTGTGTGTGTGTGTGTGTGTGTGTGTGTGTAGAGAGGGAGAAAGCAAATGTGCCATACTGTAAAAATAAGTGAATTTAGGAGAAGGGATACAATTGTTCATTTAACAATTCTTTCAAGTTTTTGGTAGGTTTGAATTTTTTAAAAATTAAGTGTTGAGTGAAAAATTAATACTAGGTTTAAAATTTTACTTAATCTGAAAATTTGTGTGTGTGTGTGTGTGTATGTGTGTAGGCACACGTGTCAATATGCGTGTTTTTGGTGTTCTCCCAACTTCACAGTTGCTTAGCAGTTCTTTTTTTGTTTGTTTTTTATTGTGGTAAAATATACATAATATAAAATTTACCTTTTTTTTTTTTTTTTGAAACGAGTCTCACTCTGTTGCCCGGGCTGGAGTGCCGTGGCGTCATCCTAGCTCACAGCAACCTCAAACTCCTGGGCTCAAGTGATCCTCTTGCCTCAGCCTCCCGAGTAGCTGGGACTACAGGCATGCGCCACCATGCCCGGCTAATTTTGTCTATATATATATTTTTAGTTGTCCAGCTAATTTCTTTCTATTTTTAGTAGAGACGGGGTCTCACTCTTGCTCAGGCTGGTCTCGAACTCCAGAGCTCCAACAATCCACCCGCCTTGGCCTCCCAGAGTGCTAGGATTACAGGCGTGAGCCACCACACCTGGCCAGAATTTACCATTTTAATCATTTTTAAATGTACAATTCAGTGGCATTAAGTACATTGACATTGTTATACAATCATTGCCACTATCTGTCTCCAGGGTGTTTTCATCATTCTCTGTACCCATTAAACAGTAATTCCTCTTTCTTCCCCTTAACAATTCTTTATAGCATTTATGTTTTCCCATTTTTTTTTTTTTTAGCTAGAATAGAACTAGCTATTGATTTTGATCTCAGGTCATGATAGATCATTTAAAAAAAATTATTTTGAAATCATTTTAGATTTATATAAACATTACAAAAATAGTACAGAATTCCTGTATAGCTTTCTTCTGTCCTCCCTGAGTTAATACCTTACACTTACAGTACAGTTATCAAAACCAGGAACTTAACATCGATATAATGCTATTAACTAAGCCAGGAGTTGGCAAACTACTCCTGTGGGCCAAATCTGATCCTCTCTCTGTTTTTATAAATAAAGTTTAATTGAAACATGTCCATATTCTTTCATTTACTGTTTTCACATATGTACAATGGCAAAGTTGAGTAGAGACAAGTAGTAGTTGCAACAGAGACCATGTGGTCCACAAAGTGAAAAATATTTACTATCAGGCTTTTTATATAAAATATTTTCTGACCTCTGAAGTAAACAATAGATCTTATTGAAATATCATTAGGTTTCCCACTAATGTCCTTTTTCTGCTCGAGAATCCAATCTAGGATCCCATATTGCATTCATTTATAATGTCTCCTTAATCTATCTACTCCAATCTCTGACAGGTCCTCAGTCTTTTCTTTCTTCACCATGATACTTGTAAAGAGTATTGATCTATTATTTTTTCAGCTGTTTCTTGATATATATTTATCTAATGTTTTCTCATAATTAAATTAAGGTTATTATGCATTTTGACAAGAATACCAGAGAAGTGGTGTGTTCTTTTGAATACATCATATAAAAGGTATATGATATCAATATGCCTTATTAATCTTATTGTTAACCTTGATTACTTGGTTAAGTTGGTATCTGCTAGTTTTTCCAGTATCAAGAAAATGATACTATTTTTCTATTTGTATTTAATGAATATTTTGTTGGGAGATTCTTTGTGACATATAGGGCCCCCATTTCCTGGTGGTGTGGCTAGAAATAGGGGGTTTCTTCCACAGTTTGCTGTCAGCATCCTCTGCACACTTATGGAATTCAGCTTGCTTTCCAGTCAAAGCCAAGAAACAAAGGAGGAAAATAACCCATGACACTCACAGCTGCCGCTTCTTCCCCATTTAAAGAGGAGTCATTATTCCAGTTTTGATTTCAGTTCCCAGTGTGCCTCCTGTTGTTTCCCTTTCACAGTCCTTAGGTTGTTTCCGTATGTATCCTATCCATAGGTTTTTGTTATCGTCATTCGAGGGGAGAATCTATAATCATCTTACTTCATCTTGGCCAGCCTACTTTGCTTGTTTTGAATAGCCAGACTTCTTTTTCTTTAATTTACCTTCCGTAATTAATTATATATTTTACTGATAGCTAATTTATTCTCATTTTGTCAATATACATGCAATTGAATACTTATATTTTAATGTAAAGCCATAGTTTTATAATTATATTTGGAGTACGTTTGAATTATATTTATAGACACCATTTATATCATTAACTGGTATATTCTATATGGTATAATACCTGTTCACATGTATGCTATTGATATTCTTCCTATAATGCTCTTTTAATATGGAGTTACTGGCAAATTAAATGAATTGTGTTGTTATTAGAAAATATTTAATAATTTAAAATATTTTTTAATTCAAGTGAGCAGTGAAGAGTCAGAAGATTCTGATTTTCAGGAATCAGGAGTTAGTGAAGAAGTTAGTGAATCTGAAGATGAACAGCGGCCCAGGACAAGGTAAGTATTATATTTTTTTTCAAACATTTTAGGAATTAATCTGAATGACCATGTCTTCAAATTATTTGTAGAATGTTTACTGTTATCAGTAAAGTTAAGTTAGTGCAATGTGTAATATTTTGACTTGAAACTAATTGTTAAAATCACTAATGTAAGAAGAATGATTAAGAAGCATATCTTACATATAGTTGAATTGTGTGTTCTAACCTGGGTAGATTTTCAGTGTGCAAAAACACTCTTGACTCCAGTTTCTGATTGTTACGGGGCTCTATAGTTAAACTGCCTCAGTCTAACTTACTACTTTCTATGTGTATGAATACTCTATACCTCAGTTTCCTCATCTGTATAATGGAAGACCATGATATACTTACTTTACTGATTATTGTGGACATTAAATGAGATAGGGCATGTAAAGGGCTGTAACAGTGCCTACCTGACCATGTAAGTGCTCAGTGAATACTAATTATTGGTCTTAATAGTATTACAGTAATGAAGTTGTGCTTCTTCTCACATTACATGCAGTTACTGCTCTAGATTACCAGTTATTTAAAATTTGGCTTCCTTCTTAGCATAGAATTTTAGATAATACTAACCATTCTAAGATTTTTTATTTCCCCCAGAATAACATAATCTTCCACAGTTTATCAAATGAACAAATATTTGCGTTAGTGTGAATATGTGTATGTATGTCTATATAGATGTCTGTCTGCATTTGTAGGTTTTAAAACATTTGAGATTTTTTACTCACCAAGTTGTGCTTGGAGTATAGCAATATATTAGACTCTGGGAAATATAATAAGATACAATGAGAGTTTTAAAAAAACTGAGATGTAAGTTCACAAAATGTGAAATTCAATATTTTAAAGTGTAGAATACAGTGGTCCTTAGAATATTTGCAAAGTTCTGCAACTGATGCCACTAATTTCAGAATTTTTATCACCCAAGAGAGAAACCCCATACTTATTACCAGTCATGTCCTATTCTCCCTGCCCTAGTCCCCTATACTTTCTATCTCTATGGATTTGCCTATTTTGGACATTTCATATGAATGAATTCTTTCACTTAGCATAATATTTTCAAGGTTCATCCATGTTGTAGCCTGTATCAGTGCTTCATTCCTTTTTTTTAATGATGGTAAAATACACATAGCATAAAATTTTACCATTTTAATCATTTTAAAGTGTATAGTTTAGTAGTGTTAAGTACATTGACAGTTTTTTGCAGCCAATCTGCAAAAACTTTTCACCTTGCAAAATTGAAACTCTATACTCATTAAAAAACTATTCCCTTTTTGTCTGTCCCCACATCCCCTGGCAACCACCATTCTGTTTTCTGTCTTGGAATTTTAATGTTCTATGAACTTCATATATGGAGAATCATACAGCATTTGTCTTTTTGTGACTAGCTTATTTCCCTTAGCATTGTGTCCTCAAGGTTCATCTGTGTTGTAACATGTATTGGAATTTTCTTCCTTCTTAAGGCTGCATAATGTTGCCATGTATTATATTTTGTTTATCCATTCATCTATTAATGAACATTTGGGTTGCTTCTATCCTTTAGCTATTGTGAATAATGCTTCTATGAACATGGGAATACAAATACCTCTTCCAGTCCCTGCTTTCAGTTCTTTTGGGTATATACTCAGAAGTGGAATTGGATCATGTGGTGATTTTATTTTTAATTTTTTGAGGAACTCTGCCATACTGTTTTCTGGCTGTACCATTTTTTATTTCTGCTAGTGGTGCACAAGGGTTCCACTTTCTCCATGTTCTCACCAACACTGGTTATTTTCTGATTTATTTTTGATCTGGATTAAGGTAGTTTTGTGTACTAATTTCTAAGACCAAAAATACTTTTCTTACCAAAAGCTTTTGCTGTTTTTTTTTAAGTCTCTGTGACCTATTATGAAGAAGATAATATTCAACTTTTATAGTTTGGTTCTTTTTTTTAGTGATGGTGAATGTTTTTTGTATGTATATTGGCCATTTGTATTTCTCACTGCAAGAACAGTCTTAAAGTCCCTTCATCTCTTTTTCTACTCATGTAGCAAACCTCCCTTCTCTAATACATTAAAATGGTGATCACTGAATTAAAATTGGCAGTTAGGCTTCTGCTGGAATATCTGTTTTGAACCTACTCAATTTTTTTGGCTTTTTGTTTTGCTTTTTTGAGACAGGTCTCACTCTGTTCCCTGGATTAGAGTACAGTGGTGTCATCATAGCTCACTGAAACCTCATACTCCTGGGCTCAAGTGATCCTCCTGCCTTAGCCTCCTGAGTAGCTCGAACTACAGGCGCATACCATCATGCCTGACTAATTTTTCTATTTTTTGTAGAGATAGGATCTCACTATGTTGCTCAGGCTGATCTTGAATTCCTGACCTCAAGCAATCCTGCTGCCTCAGCCTCCAGAGTGCTAGGATTAAAGGCATGAGCCACCACACCTGGCTTTTTTGCCTCTTTGTTTTTATGAATGCACCCAAAAGTAGAGCAGTTCTAAAATAGTACATAATTCATTGATGGAAATTCATCATGATGTATTTTATTTTGTGTTTTGAATTTTCTTCAGGTCTGCAAAGAAAGCAGAGTTGGAAGAAAATCAGCGGAGTTATAAACAGAAAAAGAAAAGACGACGCATTAAAGTTCAAGAAGATTCATCCAGTGAAAACAAGGTAATGACGTTTACCATGTACTTGAATTATAATTGGTATGGTAGACTATAATAATATGCTGTAACCTCTCTGTTCCATTCATTAATTACATTCTACTGGATCATTTACATTTTACACTCGTGTAGGATTGGTTTATGGAATGTATAAATATGTAGAAGTATTAACTTGACATATTATCAGTTTTTTTCTGTACCTTAATTTCTAATGGAAATTTCAAGCCATTCTAATTCACTCTTTTATATTCACAGGGCTATGGAAGTGATGTGGTGTTCTGTTTTCTGATGAAGTAAAAGTCTATCCTGAATGATGACTTATATGTGAATAAATTTCTTCTGACAATGAAATTAGCCATTTCTGTTTCTTATATATAAGGAGATTTACATAAAATATAAAATGTCTGTAAATATGTTTGATTCTGTCAACACAATTCTCTTTTGGAGGGTTGTTCATTATTTAAAAATTAAATTTTTGGCCAGGCATGGTGGCTCACACCTGTAATCTGAGTAATTTGGGAGGCAATGGCAGAAGGATTGCTTGAGGCCAGGCATTTAGGACCAGCTTGGGCAACATAGCAAGACCTCATCTCTCTAAAAAAAAAAAAAACAATACAAAATTTAGCCAGGCATGGTGGTGCACGCCTGTAGTCCCAACTACTCGGGAGGTTGAGGCAGGAGGATCGCTAGAGTCCTTGAGTTAAAGGTTGCAGTTGAGCTATCATCATGCCACTGTACTCCAGCCTGGGTGACAAAGCGAGATGCTGTCTCTTTAAAAAAAAAAAAAACCAACTTTAAAATTTTTTTTTTAATTTCTTTTTTTCTGCAACAAGAATGGAGGAAATTTTTTGAATATTTTACAGTGTACAATTCAGTGACTTTAGTTACATTAACAAGCAGAAACTCTTTTCTCATTAAACATTAACTCCCCATTCTTTTCTATCCCTTATCGCCTGGTAACCTCTATTTTCATTTCTGTCTCTATGAATTTGCCTATTTCAAGTATGTCATATAAATAGAATCACACCATTTATTCTCTTGTGCCTTATTTTATTGGCATGTTTTCAGAGTTCATCCATATCGTAACATATATCAGAATTTCATTCCTCCTTAAGGCTGGATAATACTCCATTGTATGTGTTTACCACATTTTGTTTATCCATTCATATGTTGATAAACATTTGGATTGTTTCTACCTTTTGACTATTTTGAATAATGCTGTTATGAATATGAGTGCACAAATATCTGAGTCCCTGCTTTTAATTCTTTTACATATATACGGAAAAGTGGAATTTCTGTATTATACAGTAATTCTATGCTTAACTTTTCTGGGAACTGCCTTACTTTTTTTCTATAGTGTATGTACCATTTGACATTCCTACCAGAAATGTACCATTGTTCTAATTCGTCTACATCCTCGCCAACACTTATTTTCTTTCTTTCTTTCTTTTTTTTTATTTCAGCACATTATGGGGGTATAGATGTTTAGGTTACATATGTTGCCTTTGCCCCCCATCACCCCCAAGTCAGAGCTTCAAGCGCGTCCATCCCCAAGATGGCGCATATCGCACTCATTATGTATGTAAATACCCATCCCCCCTCCCCCTCCCATATGCCCTACACCCAATAAATGTTATTCTTTTTTTTTTTTTTTTAATTTTTTAAATTTATTTCAGCATATTATGGGGGTACAGA
>CAUYSK010092219.1:0-11213 GCA_963575035.1 Avahi laniger | reverse complement strand
GGTTGTATTTTTGTTTGAATCTACCGTTGATCTACCATTGATAAAATAGCCAGTTTAATTTATACAAATTGACTATAGTATTATGTGATACATATTTGCCTTTCGTTGTTTGGCAAATTGAAAATGCAGTAAATTTGATATCAGGGCTGATACCATTTGTTTTTTATCAATATCGTAACCTTGGGTTGTAACTGGGATAAGACGAATTTTGGCTCTCATTTTATCCCCTGGCGTCATGCTGATAAACATGTAATTAATACATTATATGGCAATAAATGATTTTGCGGGTGTAACTAAAGTTACTAATCAATTACTTTTAACATACAAAGATTACCTTGGTTTATATGGGTGGGACCAATCCAATCCTTAAAAGCAGTTCCTACCCCTGTGGCAGAAATGGCAGCAAAAGAGATTTGGCAGAGGGGAACAGAGATTCAAAACATAAAGATACTATAATACATGCCATTGTTGCCTTCAAGATTAAAGAAAACCATGTATCAAGGAAATGAAGACATCAGTCCTACAATAGCAATGACATGAATTTGGACAATCACCAGTGAGTTTAGGAAAAGAATCTAAGCCCAAGATGAGAAGTGCAGTTCTGGCCAATATGTTGATTTTAGCCCACTGATACCATAAGCATAGAATCAGTCCCACCACGGCAGCATCTGTTCTGCAGAACTGAAAGATAACAAACGGGTGTGTGTAAGCCACTGCATTTGTGGTATTTGTTATAGCAGGAATAGGTAACTAATACATCAACCGATGCCATCTTCATTCAGCTATGCTACAGCATCTGGGACTCTCATTTTTTATGCCAGTTTATATTTTTGCTGGTCTATAAGTGACTCGATTGTTCTGAATTCTTTTATTTTTTCTTCTCTTCCTTTTTTTTTTTTCTCAAAAAATAAATGAATGGAGAAGCACTGTGTTATGACGGAGTGAGAAATAGGGGTTGAAAGGTCTAATACTAGTCCTGCCTCTTCCTTGCTTCAATTTGTAAACTCCCTCATGTCAGGCAGGCCTTTCTGGGCCACTGCTTCATCTCCAGTATACAATAAAAGTCACTCTAATTTCCATGCCAGTGTTAAGGTACTGTGACTCTATGAAATATTTATTGAGCTTCTTGTATATACTAAATTATTTTCTAGAGCTTTAAAGAAGAAGAAAGAAGTCTAAGGCAGAGAGTCAGTCTCTAAATAGTTTATTTACGCTAGGCAAAATGGATCATGCCTGTAATCCTAGCACTTTGGGAGGCTGAGGCAGGAAGATTGCTTGAGGCCAGCAGTTCAAGATCAGCTTGAGCAACATAGCAAGACCCCGTCTCAACAAAAAACAGAAATATTAGTCTGGTTTGGTGATGCATACCTATACTCCCAGCTATTTGGGAGGCTGAGGCAGGAGGATTGCCTGAATTCAGAAGTTTGAGGTTACAGTGAACTATGATGATGCCACTGCACTCTAGTCCTGACAACAGAGCAAGATCCTGTCTCAAAAAAATAAAATACAATAAAAACAAATAAATGAATAAATAAATTGTTTATTTATTTTAAGCGACCTAAACACAGAAAATACTTAATAAAAGATATAAAAGCATAAAATCAAGTTCTGGAATGTGTGTTTCAGAATCCAAGGACTCCCTAAAATATATATATATATATATCTATCATTGCCATGGGACACTGGTCCTTGATTTAAAAAGCTGAATGTAACCCAGTTATGAAATGATACGTAGAAATGTTATTCATCTTAAATCTATAAATGTTAATGAGTGTTTGAGTGTTGGGCACCACAAGAACAACAAAGATAAGTGAGACAAAATTCCTAATCTTGATGGGGTTGCATTGTTGGAGGTAGACACATACACACTAATGAGTATAATAGTAATGATAATATTAATGTTTATAGTAACAATAACTTTCCTTTATGGAGTGTTTTTTCCTTTATTTGGAAACATATTACCTATATTTACATAGACTACATCATTTAATTCTTACAATAATTCAATAAGTTTAAGTACCATCATCACTCCTATTTTACAGGTATCCAAACGGTGGCACCAGAAATCTAAATAATTTGTGCAAAGGCTCATATGTATAAAATGATGGAACAATGATTCCTACCTAGAGACCCCAACTCCAGACCCATGCAGAATCAAGCCATTGTCCTATAGCTGTTTCTCTTCTTTCCTAAGAAACATAAGTATGTCCAACTATTTATTTGACATATCCGCTGAGATACACAAAGTCACAAGAAACACAATTTTTCCAGAACAAAATGCATGATTTTATACCCAACTTTAGTCCTTCTTAAATGATTCCTATTCATGTGGATGGCACGTCTACCTAAGCAGCTGAACAAGCAAGAAACCACCTAAATTAATCTTAAGTGAATCGTTTTTTCTATTCCCTCTCCCCTCAAATTTAGTTCCAATACAACACCCAGTGTGTTGTTTCAGCCTTCCACGTATCTCAAATCCATTCATTATCTTGGTCTCTACAGCCGCCATCTCACTACATACCACCAGTATCTCTTGCGACTCTGGTCTGGGCTACTATACGCCTCTCCATGATCAAAGTTTTGCAATGGCTTCCTAATTCAAATGCTTTTAAAAACTCCTAAATCGAAGATTTAGTCAAGGCCTCAAATTAGGTACTTACTCTCTTTATTCATATATCTTTCAACAATGAAAGAGTACACAAAATTTTATTAAAATTTCTGCCTTTTCCTATTCTCTAGGCTCTTAAAATATCAAGGTGTTGCCATTGTGATACTTTCAAAAAATATTGCAATACCTCTTTTTCTATTATTCACATACTTCAATCTACTTTGTATCAGCCCCTTTCTTTTCTCTTTGCCACCTTCTACATCATACTTCTGAACATGTCATATGCAGCTCCCTTAAGGAATGTAGTGTTCTTGTCACTCTAATTGCTTTTCTCACTTGCATAAAAATAAAGGATGATTGGAGTGGGGGAAATTTAGAAGTGAACTAGTTAAGTAGGCCACTTAGAAATGTTCTTTTCTGGGGAGTTATAAGTGGAGTCATAAAGTGGAGTACTGACAGTGAAAATGGTGAGAAGAGGAACAGTTTGAGTATGAGAAGACGTAATAGTAATAGTATCACCTTTTCAATACTACCTATGTGCATCTCTCGGTGTCTAATCAATACAGTAAGCATTGAGAAAATAAAGAATGTGTGTTAGATGCAGATTTAGTTGTCAGCAGGAAGGCAAATACTAAACCCTGCTCAATTTAAATCTTTTCTCTTGTTAATATAAAGTTGTGAGCACTGAAATTCTTTCTGGCTTCAATGTACCCAATACCAATAAAGAACAGTGTAATATTGGACACTACTAAATCTTCTATTTCTTAAGATGCATTGAAAAGAGGAGTTGACATTTCAAAATATAAATCAGAGGTTCTTGTCAGAATACTTTATGTCTTCACAGCAAAAGGACTACCAATCTCTACCACATATCTATGCCTTGATTATCTTTTTTATTCACTCACACAATGTAGAGCCATTATGCATGAGAAAAAATGGAAACATGATATATATCTAATTTTAAAATGGCTATAACTCCAAATACATATCAGAGTTCTTGGGTTGCTTGTAGATTACTTATTTTCATTGTTAAATATTGGTATTATTCTCCAAATAAAAGGATACTAATAAAAATTCCATTAAAGAGGAAACAATTTGCATTCGAACAAGAAAATTCCATTGCACAACGAAAAAGTTTGGTTTTCTGAAAGCAAAGCAAAGTGTAACAAACTTGTCTTGTTGCCTTTTATTGATTATTTTTGAACCCCTAGGAAATCAAGGGGAAAAATCTCAGATACTTTATTTCCTTCAGCTTTGTACAGGACTGAATCATCACTTTCTTTTTTAGTAGCAGAAACTCCCAGCGCTACTGTTTTCTTGTAGATCAAAATTCTCAGAGGTTAAATGCCTTTTTACTGAGTATCATCATAGTTATGTTGGACGATGTAAACATAAAGTTAATTTTTGCCTTGACAACAGGGTTGAAACCTAGAAGGAATACCAGGAGTACCATGACAGAAAACCAAATATACATATTCAGTGAAATTTAAATTAGCTCTGCATCCTCCAATACATAGTCACATACCAAAACATCCCATGAATAAAGGAGAAACATTATATATCAGTGGGTGAAGTATAATGTGTTTGAGAAAATTTGCACTTCAGGTTATGAAAGCAATTGGTTATTAAAGTTCACAGGCAAAAAAAAAAAGCAAGAGGGAAATAAATCACTATAATAAAATGATATGTTGACACATTTTTATGGAAGACATAAAAAGGATATTTGTATAGATTTTATATAATTTTTGACATAATAAATAACATATTTTACTAGTTCTTTAATATATGGAAATGTGAATACTGCAAAAAGGAACAATCGACCTGAAATCAGAAATAGTATACTTTGTAGAAATAAACTATTAAAGATAATCTGACATAATCATGGTTTCATTCACTATTCTTTCTTTTCTTTCATTGGATTGAGTCTAATGATTACAATTTGGACTCCATAAAATGATCTGTTGTCCAGTTGGAAGGCAAGATACTTTTTACTCCATTAATGTCATTTCCTTTACTCAACTTATCATGTCACTTCTATATCTCAAATGTAAAGCGCTTTTTAAAAATCAAATTTAATTATGTTATTGTCACAAGGCTATTTTTCTGGACAATCCCAATAGAGATAACAGCAGTAAAAACATTTAATGAGGAAAAATTGTTTTAATATATTTTGTTAATTAAATAAATACAAAAATAGTTATATGCAATTACATTTTTTGAGATGGGGCCTCCCTTGAAGTTATAAGATTGTGAAGGCAAAATAATTGATTTACATATTACTTAATTTCAAACTTAGAATTCAGATTTATAGTATATATATTATGGGCCAAAAGGATCCCTTTTCTACTTGTGATTGCTAATAGACAATTCTTTTTGGGTCTCTAGTATTTCTGTGCAACTTGGGAAGAGGAAAGGATGGCTTTTGTTTGACTCTTATTTCAAGAATATTTGTATTGTACATGGCCTTGGAATATAGAGATAATATTTCCTCTCCCTTGACAAAGATTGTGCAGGTTTGCAAGCGGCCTCCTTATAAGATTGTGGATGTCTAAACTCAGGGTTCCTTAGCTGGCACATAAAGCCACTGTGCAGTTAGCAGCCATCACCCATCATCATGAGAAGCAGATGGCTACTTCTCATCACCCATTTGGCATTTGGAGGGCAAAGAAACTAATATAAACATGAAGTTCATGCTGCCTGTTACATCATGCGCAATAGCCTTCTGTGTCTGATCTAGGAGTCTGTTTCCCTAGCAGCTATGAAACTTTCTCACTTGTAAGTAGAATAAAAGGTAAAATCTCAGATACTTCACAATTCTTGCTAATTAACATTAAGTTTTTGTCTGTAATACCCTCTATTATTGAAAATAAAATCTAAATTATATGTGAAGTCACATAAACCTTGTGTGTACATATTTTTGTGTATTCTGTTATATATGAAGGATTGTTACCTTTTATATTCATAAAGTTGTTCATGTCATCAGTATACAGCTAGATGCATTTCACAAAATGGACACCCCAGTGCACATAGTACTGAGATCAAGAAATAGAATGTTAGGAGCCCTCTGGAAAACCCTTTGTATTCAGTTCTAGTTACAAAGGCCCCACCAAGATAATGCCTGTCTAAACATATAATAGCATAGATTCATTGTGCCCATCTTTTTATTACATTGCGTACAGGTACAATTATTCAATAGGTTGTCTTTAAAATAAAGTAATCACTCTGACCACCACAGCTACCATGTGTTTTCATGCATCCCAGAATTGAATTCCCACGGCTGCCATATAAAAGAAACATATTAGTCATGGTAGTTCCCTGCTCAGAATCTTTCCGTGGTTTTGTTAGCATTTTCAGACGTATATTAGGACTCATTCTCTGACCTAACAGGCCCCCCGCATCTTCCAGATGACTCATCTCCTATTTCTCCTTTCCTCCCTACACAGTCAGCTTTACCACTTATTTTGCTTTATCTTTTCCTCATAGTACTCAGCATCCTCTGACAATTCTTTACAGAATTTTATTGGATTATAGTCCATCTATTTCACCGGAACGTAAGCACCATGACAGCTTATTCTAGATGTTTCTGTGAGGGTGTTTTTAGATGAGATCAACATTTGAATCAGTAGATGGAGAGGCTGATTGCCTTCTCTTATTTAGGTGGCCATTCATTTGATCAGCTAAAGGCCTGAATAGAACAAAAATGCTGAGGAAGAAAGATTCTTTCTCTTTGCCTACCTGTCTATGAACTGGGATATTCAATTTTTTTCTGCCTTTGAACTCTAACTAAAACATTGATTAGATTTTCCTGGGTCTCAAACTTACCAGACTCTGTACTGGAACCACACCATCAGCTTTCCTGGATCTCAGGTCTTCGAATTTGGACTGGAGGTAAACCATTGTCTCTCTTGGGCCTCCAGTTTGCCGATTCAAGGCATTTCTCAGTCTCCATACTCATGTGAGCCAATGTGTTCCTTTAAAAATTTGTATGTTGATATCCTGACCCCCAATGTGATCATATCAGGAGGTGGGATCTTTAGCAGATGATTAGGTCATGAGAACAGAGACCTCATGAATGGGATTAGTGCCTGGGTAACAGAGACCCCAGAGAACTCCCTTCTGCCATGTGAGCACCCAGTGAGAAGACAGTCATCCATGAACAAGGAAGGGAGAACTCATAGGATGTCAAATCCGCTGGTGCCTTGATCTTAGACTTTCCAGCCTCTAGAACTGTGAGAAATAATTTCTGTTATTACTAAGCCACCCAGTCTATGACAGTTTGTTACAGCAGCCCCAAAAGACTAAGACTATACACATATATTATGCATCCTATTGGTTCTGTTTCTATGGAGGACTCTGACTTATTCAGGGAATAAAGATGACACCCTAAAGATTTAATATTAGCAACTGGATGGGTAGTGGTTCAATATTTTGAGGTCTAGAAAGCCACAGAAGAAGGAATTGAAAGACAAAAGTTCCATTTGAGATATCTCAGGTTTGAGATATTTATTAGGCATACAAATGATTGATTTTTCCTTATTCTATTTAAACACTTTGAAAAGAAAATGTATTGTCTCTGTTTTCTCCACTGTGCTAAATGATTTTCAAGCAATAATGAAGTTAATCTTCATTGCAACCAGATAAATTTGGCTTTATTACCTTAATTTTAAAGATAAGAACATGTATATTTAGAGTGTTTCGGTAATCTGGACAAAGTCAACCATAAAATAAATGGCAGAATTAGAATATGAACCACACTTTATTTTATTCCAAATGTAGCATTTAAAAATAAACTACATTATTCCTTTTTCTTGATTTCTTTAATGTTCTTGAACTTTTGTGATAGTTTTGTTTTTATTTTATATCATCAACTTACTCAGGTCTGTGCATGCCCTTGCCATCTCATTCCACTTTTTTTCTCACCTTTGACTTCCCTTTTCATTCCATATTTTATTGAATATCATTGGGAGCAAACATGAACATATTATAATTTAATTTTCTTTTACTTCCCAGTATGTGTTCTTTAGAAATAAATTATTCAGCTTATTTTTCACTATTATGTTGCTCTCCTTCTTTTCCTTCCATTTATTTATTGATTTATTTAGTTAATGTATGGAACCCATAGTCTATTAGTAATCTTTTTACACTCATCTTCCATTGGGTGTGATCTTCACATGGGTGTAGTTCTATGTAGGCCTGCTTTTATAATGCATAAAGGCATTCTTTTATATTTTTTTCCTTATCACTCTAGGCCCTGAATGACTATTCTCTTTAGCAAATGTGCCTGGGATCTTTATACCGCTTCTCAGCTAAGAAGTTTACGAAGATTTGGCCCTGCGATGCCATCAGTTATACTTTTATTACTGCATTCTTTCTCTCAATTAAAAAAAAAATAGACAAAGTAAACCAAAAAGAAAAGGAAATTAAAATGTTTATTTAAGAGAATATCTATTCCTATGTAAGGTTACATCTGTTTTGCACTTCAAGGTGAGTAGATTACTCTTTTTTGTGTAGTTTTTATATTTTCAAGATTTTTACTTTGATATAGCCATATTTTTAGTTTAACTTCGTCTCTTTAATGGGTTAGCCATCTCTTTGCTGATTTTACTTAGTCCCAGCCATGTTACTGGCTCATCCCAGACTTTACTTTGTTTCTGCTAGCAACCTCTGCAAGGAAACACTCTGCAGCATTCTGGCCTGGGCCTGAGACTACTACGTATTCATGCTGAGGAGATGAGTTCCGAGTCTACCATCCCCAGTATTTCCCAAGCAGCCTGAATATCCGGTCTCCATTCTCAGCTTAGAACATCAGTGAGGGTTTTGAGATGTTCTTCTTGATTTCTGCTAAAATAAAACCCCTGCTGGAAGGAGAAACCCTGCATTAACTCCCTGATTCTTTGTTTACTTTATCCAAAATTTATGCTCTGTCTAGATGATACTTCTCAAAGTTTAAGGTGGGAAGTTAGACCCTTTCCTCATTTCAGCTTTCATTGTATTTTTTAAAAAAACTATTTTTCATTTCATTCATTTTTTTTGGGAAACAAAATCTATAAACTATTTTAATATTATTGATTGTTTTCCAATGTTCACATTATTTTTATATAAAAAATGACTTTAATAAAGCTCATATAGAAGCAAGATATACATAGACCTGAGTATATAAAAGTACATACTTATTAATCTACTTTAAAATAATGGATTTCATTCTATAAAGACTCCGACTTACTCCTTGGTGCTAAGTGAAGCACTTAGGGAAATGTATTCAGTCGTTGAGGTCATTGGAACACCAGCTTATGTTAAAGGCAACCTGGAGTCAGCCATCAGCTCTCTAAGTGGCCTTTCTCTCCTGTAGAGATAAAAAAACTAATGTGCTTTGCTATGAGGCTCATTTTCTGTTAGGTATTATGTGGCACTAGGAAAAAGCTATCGGCTTCATCATATTTTTCTTTGGTTTAGGAAAAAAGAATGGCAGGAATGCTATACATCCCATGAAGGGCATTGATGTACACTTCTCAAAGTAGTGCAGATTGTGTTGAAATCATCAGTTTATCTTGCCTATATGACAGCTTGTATATACTTTGAGTAAAATATAGAAAACAGTAAAAATCCAGAAAAGTTGGCTTTTCAATTTCATGTTCTTTGTTATTGAGTATTTGTTGTATGTATTTGATATAGTTGCAGAAAGTATTCTATTCACAAAGCAGGCAATTAGTCTATTAGCGAGTACAGTTGCAGAGTCTCTCATTTCTTAAGCCTGTACCTCCACTTCAGCCACTTGCAGAAGTAGCAGGCATATCAGAAAGACCGATTACAGGCCTTGCAATCTCCAAACTGCTAATCATCAAGATCTTAAGACAAATCACCATTTCCCTTTATTGTCCCCAATACCATATAAAAAGTCTGTTAAACAGGTTGTCTGATGTTTCCTATACATTGACACATTCCAATCTTAAAAGATGTCTCATGGGAAAAACAAAATTCATCAAAGAATGAACAAGCAAACATGTTAAAGGAGAAACTTGCGGTTAATTTTACAAAGAAGGATAAAAATTTTCAAAATGTGTATGTGTGGGGGCTGCGGTGGTATTGCATATTCATAGCATGCCATAGAAATAATTTTAAACCTATGAAAAACAACAATATTGTGCTTTTTCAAACAAGCACATATAAAGGGGAAGCTATAAGAAGGGAGAAAGATGTTAAAAATAAGCAAAAGAGAAAAGTGGGTGAAAAGAAATAATTAAAAGGAAAAAGAGTATGTCAGGAGAAATAGTCTCAAACATAACAATCCAAAGGATGACTTTACTGTATTTTGACTCATGGAACATTAACCAAAATCTTATTTTCATTCCACCCAGGACCTTGAAGTTGAATAATATCTCTGTCCACTGCACTGCACTCTAAAGCTTCAAATTGTTTCATATGCTTTCAGAATATAGGATTATGCAAAAGAACCTCAGAATAATAAAGTTTAGGTTATTTGAAGTTGATGTCATGCGTTTTGTGGGGTATGCCATCATCTTCCAGCAGTATAAAAGGCTGCAGTATTGTATGCCTCCCTGGAGATAGTTTTAAGTGAGATATCATGAAGGTAATAGGAGATACAAGCAGTCATTACATGTATGAATATTGGTTTGCTAGTAAAGCTAGATGTGCAGGGACATTGTCTTACTCAGGAAATGTCTGAGAGAATGACCTGACATTACCATTTTGGATGTGTAATATGCTATCCCAACTGGGACGTTTTATGAAAGCGAGAGGTCGTGACCTACTGTTCATTACGCTAAGTTTCTGAGGTGCCAAAGATTGATGTGAGAGCCAGAGTGCATTATTGTTCTTCACTGGACCTTTGCATTTATTAGTCTGATGCTAATGGGATTCACTCTTTTGTTGGATTGATGTTCAAGGTTAGATGAGCGGATGAGCTCCTGATCTTGACCAGAAATGATTTGCCCACTGCCAATTAGAAGAGGAAAAGGGCAAGGCAGAGGTTGAACTTGGAGTTAACAGTAATAATAGATGCTGAGGGTGCATGACAAAACTCAATAAGATAATGCATTCTATTCTTAGATTGACGAATTTACATAGTGAAGAGACGTTTTATCATAGTCATCCAAATAAAATGTAATCCCATGAGAAAAACTCCAGCTAGTCTCTTTCTTTCTTCCTACCTCTTCCTTCCTTCCTTTCTTCCTTCCTCCCTCCCTCCCTTCCTTGTTTCCTTCCTCCCTCTCTCTTTCTTTTCTTTCTTTCTTTCTTTCTTTCTTTCTTTCTTTCTTTCTTTCTTTCTTTCTTTCTTTCTTTCTTTCTTTCCTTCCTTCCTTCCTTCCTTCCTTCCTTCCTTCCTTCCTTCCTTCCTTCCTTCCTTTCTTCCTTCCTTCCTTTCCTTCCTTCCTTCCTTCCTCCCTCCCTCCCTTCCTTGTTTCCTTCCTCATAGGACACAAACTTATCTCTCTTAGATATAGATATTATTTTATACATTTAAGACTTACCTATACCTTACACAAATAATAAAAAAAAGTTATTCAATCATTTTGACACATGATCCCTCAGGATATATGCTCTCCTGTAAGTAAATCTGATACAAATATGATTTAATATTATGATA
>CAUYSK010092218.1:0-10111 GCA_963575035.1 Avahi laniger | reverse complement strand
CCCCTACCCAACATCCAATAAAGCCCTTGTCTCCTCTGTCTTGATATCCTTTTTTATCCAAATGCATCTCTATAAGCTGTGTGAGGAATTCCTGGCAACTGAAATTGTCCCGCTGTACTTGTTCCCCTAGATTCTGTAGATCTTTCTTTCAGAAAGTCTCAGAACACCTGGGACCCCTTATTTCTCCACATGAAGAGCCTCAAGCTTACTTTCCACATTTCTAAGGGTGGTCTATACCACCAATGTGCTTATATAAGAAGACCCACAAGGTTCACAAAAGCGAGGGTAAAAAATAGTCACTGTTGAAAGAGAAGAGGGTCTAAACAGCAGTCTGGTGATATATTGGGGAAACAATATTAGATGAATTAGAAGTAAAAAATGTGCAGCACTGAAGAATGAACTAATATCTTAGCTTTAAAGTATATACTCTTTTCTTCAAGTGTAGAACAGGATAAAAAAAATAAATTTCACATAGATTTATTATTAAAGTGCCCAACATTTACAGACAGAAGAAACTGTACACAAACACTGTATTCCAGTTGGTAATATTTTTCATCATGGCAGTATAGATTAAATATTCTGAATCTGCTTTACATATATGATGTGTGTAAGAAATGTGAAAAGTCAGATAATAGGATTTAGGTTTCTCGCTGTATGAGAGAGATACTACAGGTAAACAAGAAAGGAAGGTTAAGATGAATCACATGGTACTGGACTAGAGTTGAAGACAATATAAACTGACTAACTTAATATATATGTTATTAGTCAGTGTTCTCAAGAGAAACAGAACCAAGAGGAGAGGAGATTTATCATGAGAAAAGAATTGGCTCAAACAATTATGGAAGCTGAGGAGTTTCATGATCTGCTATCTGCAAGTTGGAGGCCACTGGTATAATTCAGTCCTAATACAAAGACCTACAATCAGGGGAGCTGATGATGTAAACTCCACTCTGAGTGCAGAGAAAATGATATGATGAGTCCCAGTAGTAAGGCAGGACAAAAAATGGGACGAATTTTACCTTTCTCTGTCTTTTGTTCTAGTCAAACCCTCAATGAATTGGATGGTGCCCACCCACATTGGGGAGGGCCATCTATTTTACTGAGTCCACTGATTCAGATGCTAATCTTGTTTGGAAATGCGCTTACAGAAATAACCTTTAACTGGGCATCCTGTGGACTACTCGAGTTGACACATAAAAGATATAGTATGGATAGATGCAGAAACTTTTATAAATGTATGTACGTATAGATTAGTATGCACACACATATTTGCTAGTTCTTTCTACTTAGAGTGGCCAGAAATAATAAAACTCTAGAGCAATAAGAACACCTAGCAAGCAGATCTTGGTTTCCAAACATCATTCCCTAATAAAAGACACCGGAGAGCAACGAAGGTAAAATAACTGAGTTTGTGACTAGGTCAGGGGAAAATACAAGATGTGCCTGGAATATCTTGAAGTACCTGGAAATAATGAAGTGGAAAACAAAAAAGAAAAAGAAAAAGAACAGAAAGAACAAAAGAAAGAAGGAAAGAAAAGAAAGAAAGAAAAAGAAAAGGCAATGGTGATATACCAAATAGACATAGAAGCCAAATTGAAAGAGTTCCCCATCATCAGAACTGGAACAATTTGAACAAATAAACAGCACAGTATTGAATTATAATGAAAAATAGAAAATACATATATATATGTCCATAGTAATATAAATAAATGATTGAAGAAATCAAATAAGTAGAGAACATGAGATAATTTTTTTTTTTTTACAGAACAGTTTTAAATGATATGTGTCGATACTTACTCCTACAGGAGATAAAGCTTAATCCTCCCCACCCCAGCCCCCATCTCACCCCCAAGCCTTTGACAGAGAGAGAGTTTTAGTGATTCACTTTTTAAAAATAGAATACAGAAAGAAAAAAAATTGTAAATTTACAGGAGATAAAAGTGGCAAATACTACCTTAACTGAACAATAAAGCTTAATTCTACCAATAGCATCCCGATATGATGTAGTTTGGAGAGCACTCTTGTGTTAAGCGCAGTCTAATAAGATGAATAGTCATTCTACAGAATAACTGACTAGTACTTTTCAAAACTGCCAAGTTTATGATAAACGAGAAAACATTGAGAAATTGTTAATAAATCAAATGAGACTAGAAAAAAACATGGTGACAAAATGCAATGTGGTAGCCTAAATTGGATGCTAGAACAGAAAGAAGACATTGGTGGAAAAATAGGTGAAATCAATATAAAGCCTAAAATTTATTTAATAGTAATGTACAATATAAATTTAATCATTTTGACAAATGGACATAATAATGAAAAATGATGAAATATTAATGAAAAATTCTGATATTAACCAAAATTGAACCAAAGATATATGAATATTCTCTGTACCATTTCTGCAACTTTTCTGTAAATCTAAATTATTTTGAAATTACAAGAATATATATACATATATAAAATTTCAACATTCAAATTAGATTATTACCTAAAAAAGTGACCATAAATATGGATCATTGTCAATATTAGATAATAGAATGTTATCTTCATCCATCAGATATGGACAAACACCCATTTTGACCTTTGCACTAAGCATGAATTTTTAGGTTCTTTTCTTTTTGTTTTGTTTGTTTTCCTTGTGAGAATTCCTAATCAGCAATTTGCTCTAACATAGGTCTGGGCCAAGAATAGACCTTTTTGTATTTTATTTTCTTGTTTTATAGTTCACTCAGGCATATGTACAGAAGTAAAATTTAAAAAATACAAATCACTGTTCTAGAAATGATCTTCAGATTCAGATCACAAAGAATAGAATGATACTTTTAGAGAGATTGCCAACAAATTGAACCAAAAGCTGAAAAAAATATATATATAGTATTAACTTTTTTATTTTCATAAAATTCTGTGAAGATTTAGAAGATAAGAATTTTTATTAATGAATTCAATCTACAGTCTTTTGCTTAGAAAATATTTCTACAGGATAGCAAATCAGATATTTAGAAACAAATGTGTACGTACAATAGATTTGAATTAATCATTGCCTACAGGATTGCACACCATGGTCTTTATTATCGCCAAAATATTTTTTATGTCTAAACACAAAAAGATTAAAAATATTTATATTTCATGAAATTGAAAGCATAGAAACTATTTAAATATGTGTTAATTATACTTTGAAAATGATTTATTTTAGTATATATTAAATGAGACAAAATAATTTTATATTTGAGAATCACTATTAAATATTAAGTCATTTTCACATTCTCATGTTTTGATGTTTTCCATTCTGCCAATGGTGACTTTCCTGTAAATCATCAGAAAAACAAAAAGAGGCATGAGTTTTCAATTAATTTCTTGTTAACAGATTACAAAAAAAAATATAGCTAGGTATAATTTTAAAAATGAAATTTTATGTGAAGTTTGAAATGTTGAAAGATATATATAATCTTAAAATGTTAAAAGAGAAAATTTTCTCCTAACCTTCAAAACTAACTAATGTTAAAAGGAGAATTTTATTAGGAAAAAATGGTACAAATGAAGTATTAAAAAAAAAGAGAACGTACTCTTTAGTTAAGAAACATTTTGTTTTTCAGAATTCATCATATTCACAGACTCAAAGAATTTTAAACATTTTCATTCCTAAAATATGTGCTAAGTAAACTAGTTAGAGCAGAGAGCTATTTTTAATGATTAACTGGTAACAGTAACTTTTCTATAGGAAAGTCTGAAATCAAATTCTCATTAAGAATGTTAAACAGTCACTCTTTCCCTAATATACTATTAAAATCATTGTGTTGAAAGTTTTGGATGGTATTAATTGGTACTACTTAAAGCCAATGTTATGGAAATCTATAAAATATTTTGTCTTTGTGAGACACATAAAGAATATAAGATAAATATATTGCTGAGTCCTATATATTATTAAAATTTTATTTACTTAACCAATTGACATTTATAAATATTGCTAATTTTCAAAATCAAATAGCTAATTTTAATTAAAACTGAGGTCTAATTTACTTTATATTCGCAATTATGAAGCCATTAGCAGATTGTTCATTCCATAACATTAATGAATTGGCATAATTTACAGGTGGGTGTTTTAAAATAAGTATTTTTTTGGCCAACAGGTGAAGAGTAGCAGAAATGGTTCTGGCCATGTTGTAAAGTAAGGGATTTGAATGAAGTTTTATAAAGTTCTTTAAAAGCTGCAATTAAGTCACTTAATGAGACAGATTTCATTTTTCACAGTAGATCAAATAAACCCATAAGTTACATAACTGCCCACAATAAATATAAAGTCAGATAATTGATAAGAAAACAGCAATATTTAATACGCATTCAAATTTTAAAAATAGATGATAGAGACCACAAATATAGAGATTTATGTTTATGAGTATTATATATATAAGTACACTATATTAAGAAGATATTATTGCTTAATCTTTTTTTTGATATAAATAAAACAAATCTTTAAATGCTAATATGTTAAATGATTCATCTTACTTTTATTTCTACCCTGAAGAGAAGATGTCCCCTTTGGTACTTCATCTCTTTTATTTCTTACTTTAAAATTTAAACCCTATTTTAAGAAATTAGTCTTCTCTAATTAGTAGTCAAACATGAATGTTATCGTTCAACAGACACTAAAATTCAAAAACACTAATCATTGCAGGCTTAGTTATCAAGCATTCACTTATTGCCAGGACATGGGCACTCAATTTAGTCCTATTACCACTAACTCAATTAGAAGTAGAAGCGTAGGCACAGAAATACCAGCTATTTCGAATGAGAACTTAACAAAAATATCTGTAAAGTCCTTTCCTTTTGTGTTCTACTAGATATAATTTTGTGCCTCAGCAATGTGTGGATGGTGACTGGAACCTGGGAATGTGATGTGGTAGAGGGCGCTGTCTCAGAGATTACTTTCTGGAATATCATTAATACAGATCATCCAAATACAAGTTAGAGAATTTACCTGTTAACTCCAAATGCTCAACATAACGTATAGGTATTTTCTCAATTATTTTATGAACGTTCTCAAATTCTATCAATCTTTTTTTCCAGTTCCCCAATCCTAGTAACATAATTTCTGCCTCATTAAATAAAATCTCATAATGAATACGGAAGCACCATCATGATTAAAGTGTATACATTTCCTTGATATGGGTTTTTGTATTTACAAAATAACACAAACAATATTATCATTTTCTTTTTAAAAAATAGTAAGAAAAATAAGCCAACATTTCAGTTTTCTCATAGTTAATAGGCACACATGACCATATGGTGTAGTATTTAAACAATTCCACAATATTTTATTCTCTATTTTTATTAAAAGATATTCTTCTGGTAGATCCCCATACTATCATTACAACTAATATTACTTTTTGCTCAACTTTTCTAAACTGGTATATTTTGTGTATATACACAAGGGAATCCCCTGGCATTCTTGGTTTCTAATTTGAATGCTCAGTTTTTAATTTGCATTTTTAGTGTGGATATCCTATAGCTTACATTTACCCGAAAAAAGCCTTTGGGTTACTTTTTGCTGCTAAAAGAACCGCTGTGCCTTGTATTGATTGGCAGTGATTTTTCATAGGCAAACACCTGCATGAGAAACACCTGCAGTTCTCTGCCTTTGGGACGTAAAACACTTTGAAGCAGAAACTCTAGGGGTAAGCATGAGCATTTCCAAACTGTGGTATAAGTAATCGAAGAGGAAAAGGACTTTAAAACATAGTAACATCTATTGTATTTTGTTTATCCAGATATAGACTGTGGATTATTTAGAAAAATACTAGTAATAAAGTTGCAAATAATCAAATATAAAAACACATATAGTCAGGTTAAGAATTTTAAATTATGTTAAGGAAATATGAACATAAACAAAGTCTTTGAAAAAATATATATTAAGAACAATGTCTTATCTTTTAATCATATCGTTACACAGGCAGTTTTTAATTATACATTTGAAACCAGAAAAATGAATGCAATTACTAATTGACTGTTTTATAAAACCATTAACATGGCTTGAGGCAAAGTTTTTGGATGCCTGCACATACACTATAACCAATAAACTATTTCTTGAATTTGGAAAGAATAGCTATTTTAGGACAGAAAAAGTAACTTTATCAATTTCAAAAAAGATGCAACACTATTTTTATTATATGCTGATTAATTCCTGTACTAATTTTGAGATGATGAAAGAATATCACTAAAAAGATACATTGAGTTAATTTTTCATAAAATAAAAAAATATTAATTTTAATATACTTGGCATCAACTTAATAAATGCACAGTAAATTCAACTCTTCTAAATGCAATAGAATAGAGCAAACATGATATAAATAGTGTCAAGAAAAAAAATACATGTCAGAACAGCAATATTGGCTACATTTACATCATAAAAACCTCCTTCTGTAGATCAATTATCCTAATATCCATACTGTAACTTTCAAATAGAATTTATATGTTAGCCTATCAATTGGATCTGCTTTAAAATTCTGAGCATATCATAACAAGAAAACAAAGCTCACAAAAACCCTATGCATTCCTCTTTAAATATGGAAAACCACAAAATAATCTCCTGCTCTGAACATATGATTAAAAATCTAATAACCAATAAAGTGAATTACCCTTAATAAAGTTTTAGAGTAATATATGACAACGGTTTTCAGTATTCAGATACAAATTTGGGAATGTTCCTAAATAAAGTGACAGTGATATTAGGATAAAAAACACATTTCTGTATTAATATATTCCTATATAGTTTACTAAAATATTATGTCATTTTTAATTCATGTAGATTTTAGTGTATCCTTAGACTTCCAGGACTGATGGAATTATATGTACAATACATATAATTCAGCATTAATATATGTAAATAAATACACAGAAATAAATTCAGTATTACATTCTTTGATGAACTGACATAACTTTGTAACCTTGATACTCAAATCTGGCTCATGGACCAGTAGTATGAGCCTCACTTGGAAGCATTTAGAAATGCACAGTCTTAGCTCATATCAGAACTACTACAGCAAAATCTGCATTTTAACAAAGCCCCCTGGTGATTCATACAAATAATAAAGCTTCAGAAACATAAGCATAGAATTTATGATAAAATCTGGAACCTGCAAGGTATGTATTATTCCACAAAAGAAAAAATACAGTGCTTGGATGGGGATGGATTATATACAAAGACGGACATAGAAATTTTCAGCATGCGTGCAATCCTAGAGATAGAGTTATCTAAATAAAACTCAGGTTCTGTTTTTGTTTTTGTTTAGACGAAGTGGTAAAAATGAGCAAATTATAATCATTCGTTTTATTATTATTATCATTATTATTATTTTTCAGGGTGTGGGAGATGCAAGACATAACTATATTAGTTGATTGAAAAAAACGGGGCATGATGGACTCCCAGTTTAGTAGAACACATACAATGTTTCTTCTTTACTTACGTGAGCATAGGATAAACAAATGAATGCAACTAGAGAAGACAAACTCTAAGCCACGTACACTCCGAACAAGAGACCAGTTACAATTACTATTATTATTATGTGTAATTAATGAATTTTTGTTAAATATATTTATTTATATATATTTGACACCATATAATATACTATGTATGAGGCCATACATACACTTTTATTTCAAAATATTAAAGAGGTACAAATGTTTTTGTTGCATAGATAGCTTTTATAATGCTTAAGTCTGGGCTATAAGTGTACTCCTCACCCGAATAGCGTCCATAGTACCTGTTAGGTAGGTTTTTACTCCTGTTCCCCTACCCTTCTTCTTTCTTGATTTTTACTTCTGTCTGTGTCCATGTGTGCCCATCAATTAGTTCTGAATTATTAGAAACTACATGTGGTGTTTGTTTTTATATTCTTGACCTACTTCACTTAGGATAATGGTCTCCAGTTCTGTAGGGACCATTCCTGGGCAAAAGTGGCTTAAGCCCAGAGTCAGTGAAAACGGGGTGTGCTCTCCTTGGGGCCAGAGGACAATAGGTCCGCACACAGCCTATTGAACAAACAGAACTATTCCTCATGACAGATAGCTTTATGATAGATAACCAAGCGCCTGAGGTCTTGCAAATAAGCCAAGGCGTCTCATCGTCCTGCATATGTCTCATTGTCCTGCATACGGTAATGGGATAAAGAAATAGATAAGAAGTTGGATGCATACGTCTGCTTCCCTTAAGCAATCATCTGAAAGAAATGAAAATGAGTTTTCCTCAAGGCGCCCAAGGTAGTCAAATACCAGGAAGTAACTGCCGGACATAGAAAAAGTATATAATAAAGCGACTAGTGGAATTTTTTTCACTGCAGTCTTGTACGTCTTGTGTGTGTGTCTGTGTGTTTCTTTCTGTGTCCATCCCCCGTTCTGCAATCCGGGCCGCGACAAGTTCCATCCAAATTGCTGCCAAAGACATTAATTGATTTATTTTTATGGTTGAGTAGTACTCCATGGTTTGTGTGTGTGTGTGTGTGTGTGTATGTGTGTCACATTTTGTTAAACCACTCATGAACTGATGGACTCTTGGGTTGATACCACATCTTTGCAATTGTGAATTGTGCTGCAATAAATGCTTGAAAACACGTGTCTTTTTGATAAAATGATTTCTTTTCCTTTGGGAAGATACCCAGTAGTGGGATTGCTAAATCAAATGGTAGGTCTACTTTTAGTTCTTTGAGAAATCTCCATATTGTTTTCCATAGAGGTTTATACTAATTTGCAATCCCATCAACTGTGTATAAGTATTCCTTTTTCTCTGCATCCATGCCGGCATTTATTGCTTTTGGCCTTTTTGATAGCCATTCTGACAGAGGTAAGGTGATATCACGCTATGGTTTTAATTTGCATTTCCCTGATGATCAACAACTTTGAGTGTTTTTTTATATGTTTGTTGAACATTTGTCTGTCTTATCCTGAAAAGCTTCTGTTCATGTATTTTGTCCAGTTTTAATGGGGTTGTTTGTTTTTTTCTTGATGATTTGGTTGAGTTCTTTGCAGATTTGGATATTGTCCCTTTATCAGATGCACAGTTTGCAAATATTTTCTCCCATTCTGTGGGTTGTCTATTTGATCTGCTGATATTTTCTTTGCTGTGCAAAAGCCTTTTAATTTAAGCAAGTTCCATTTATTTATTTATTTATTTATTTATCTATCTATCTATCTATCTATTTATTTACTGTTGTTGCTGTAATTGCCTTTGGGGTTTTAGTCATAAATTCTTTGCCTAGGCTGATATCCAGAAGAGTTCTTCCAATGTTTTCTTCTGAAATGTATGGTTTCATGCCTCTTATTTAAGTATTTCATCCATTTGAATAAATTTTTGTAAGTGGTGAGAAATAGGAATCTGGTTTAATTCTTCTGCTCACGGATGTCTGATTTCCCTAGCACCATTTATTGAATGGGGCTTCTTTTCCCCACTGTATGTTGTCTGTTTTGCTGAAGATGAGTTGTTTGCAAGTAGATGGTTTTCTATATGGGTTCTTTATTTATTTCCATTAATCTATGTCTCTTTTTTGTACAAATAGCATGCTGCTTTGTACCAATAGCATGTGTAAAACACTACACTATAGCATTGTAGTATAGTTTGAAGTCTGGGTACATAGTTTTGATAGTCCATGTAACTTTATAATTACTAAACATATATTTATATCTAAGAATATATATACTTAAGCTATATATTAATATATAGTTTATACATATATTTGTATAGTTAAAGAAATATGAAAGCTTTCATAAGACAAATATTATTTCTAATATTTCTGTTAAGAAAATAAGCAACTATCTCATTTTGTTTTTAGGTTAATTTCTCAAAAGCCTATTTTTATCTTGATAACTCAATCTGTTAAACTCACATTTTTATTCCTCACTGAATGGCTGTTTACTATTTTACCACCAAATGTCACCACTATTTTTAGTGCCTTTGAAAGATATCTATGGACTCATAGATTTTATATTCTACAGGAGAGACAGAAAATTATTTAGAAGCAAACAAATACATAAAGATAATAAATAAATAAAACGTAGCATGTTAGATTTTAAAAAGAGCTTTTTTAAAAAGTTAAATATGGAGCAAGACCACAGAATACTACTCAAC
>CAUYSK010092216.1:0-97624 GCA_963575035.1 Avahi laniger | reverse complement strand
TCAGGAGTTCAATACCAGCATGAGCAACAGAGAGAGAACCTGTCTCTAAAATGAATAAATAACTAAATGAAAATAAAATCAAACAAAACCAAAGAAAACAAAAAATGCCTCTAGAGAACTTTTTTGTTCTTGGAATGAAGTGAGAGAACTAGTTGTAAAAATTTCATTATTACGCTATATGTCTGTAAAGCATTTTTCCTCTTAAAGAGCAGGGATCCATCACAACAATTAGATATTACAATTAAAATCTAAACTTTCTCTTTCTTTTCCATCAGGTTCAGGCTGTCTTTACAATTCTTTTCACTATAAAACATAACTTCCCTCTGTCTCTCAAAACTTGTAATTTTATCTCTCCTTTCTTTCTTAAAAAGATAGAGGTTTACTTCCATGGTTGCTGTGTGTGATATGGAAGGGAAATTTCATTTCTAGTGCTTCAAAGGCATTTCATTCATTCATTCATTATTTAGTGAATATCTGTCACAAGCTAGGCTTACTGTCTCTGAGCCTTAGTTTCTACATCTAGAGTCTTCAACTCTAAAATTTGCTGATTCTAAGAAAACACCATTCTTCTCGATTATCTAATATTGTATCATTCCAACTTAACTATAGACATTAACAATACTGGCTTTTTTATGCTTTTATGCATTTACAGACCCTGCTTCTGTCTGGAATGACCTTTCCTTCTTCATTGATCTGATAACTTTCCATCCTTTAAAATTCAATTCAAATGACAGCCCACCCTCCTTAGTCTGGTTTGAAGCCTCTATCCTGTGCTCCCACTGCTCCTGTGTTTTTCTCTTTCACAGTATTTACCAAGTTTTTCTATAAAATTCTGTGGCAGATAAACTCTAAAATAGCCACTAATTGTCCCTGACTCCATCTGATTAGAAGATTCTCTCTGTTGCCTTTTTGACTTGCATGCTTTGATTCAGAAAGTGGCCATGCTAGGGAGGCCCACATGGGAAGGAATTCAGGGTGGCCTTCAGACAACAGCCATCAAGGAATGAGAGCCACAGTCTCACATCTACAAGGAACTTAATCCTGCCAACAACCATGTGTGCTTGAAAGTGAACCCTTCTCCAGTTAAACTTTCAGATGAGACCTCAGCCTTGCTGATACCTTGGATTGCAGCCTTGTGAGATACCCTGAAGTAGGGGACCTAGCTAAGTCACACGCAATTCCTGACTTACTAAAGCTGTTAGATAGTAAATGTGTATTGATGTTAAGCTGTGAAGTTTGCAACTCATTTGTTACACAGAAATTTGTTTATTTTACTCTCCCTTGGATTCTAACTTCTTCAGACCTGATATCCTGTCTGATTTACCACTGTATCACCAGAAGCTAACACTGTGCCTGGCATATAGTAGCTGCTTAATAAATGTTTTTTTGACTGTATGGTAGTAAAACAAGTTCACTGGATTTGTAGAAAGTAAATCAGCTATCAGCAACTTTAGGACCTTCATTTCATTAAAGTTCTGAGTCTCAGGTTTTTTTTAATGTGAAAAATTAGAGGGTTAGATTTTAATATAGCTCAACTGAGCTCAAGCAGTTTCCATATCTCAGTTTTTCTCTTTAAAAGTAAGTATTAGTGATAAGACTGTGTTATTTTTTAGTAGATGACTTGGTCTTTAATATATTTTGATATTCTTTTAAAATTTGGTATCTTTTTAAGTCTGTTGTGCAAAAAGTCGGTATGGCAAGAATAGTATATTTTTGACTTTTAAAAATGATGACTCTACTTAAAAGAAATCCCTAAAGGATTAAGTAGTGAGAACACAAAAGTTAGAATAAACTTATGAAAAATTGAAATCAGTCTTAAAAAGGGCATTTGATGACATATAGCATGACATTTAACAGCTTTCTTAATTAAGTGGACTAAAAAACCAGATAACACAATTTTAGATAGGAATTTCTTTTTCCATACTGACAGGAAACATTTGTTTTGTTTTAGCCAGACAGTTTTTAAAAATGCTATTTATAACAACTTTGCCAAAGTAAAAAAAAAAAAGAGGTCTACAAATTCTCATTCATTTTCATTTTTTTAATTTGCTATATTAGCTTTTCGAATGTTTCTTCCCCTTTCACCAAGTGTTTAGCTGATAGGAAAATCATGATTAACTACCACAAAGACTGATTGTGAAGACATTCTTCACATTCTGGACCAGCACATATGGAGAAGATAATTCTTAATAAGCATACTAGATAATTCTTGATGAAATCACTGTGTCTACCAGTTGGAGCTACCTTTCCTTCCTCTCCACCCTCTTCCTTGTACGTTATTTCTCCAAGATAAAAAAAAACCCAGGCACAGATGATACTGACTGTTTTGTTATTTAAAAGAGGAGTAGATGATGAAGTACATTATTTTTTTCTCTTTTGTAAGACTTGAACTCCTCATCTTTCCATCTATGGACATTTCATTTCTTCTATTTTTAATCTGTGTGAACAGACAACCCCTGAAACACTAACTGCAAAAAGGAATTAACATTCCTTGTGGTGTCTCAGTATAATATTTTTGTATCTCCCTTTCAGCATGTCCTGTCCTATTATTTCCCATCATAAAAAAGGGACAGGAAACAATGATCAAATTCACCCTAAAATATGGACAATAATTAAGAATAGAAGGGAGCCACGTCAGACAGAAAAATCCTTCCTTCCAACAGTAAGCACTAGATGGTCTTCTGAGGAAGGCTGTGTAATGCGTATCTCGGGGAATTTTTAAAAGAAGTAAAAAACCATTTGTTTAGGTAGAGTATTTTTTTTTTTTTTGAGACAGAGTCTCACTCTGTTGCCCGGGCTAGAGTGAGTGCCGTGGCATCAGCTTAGCTCACAGCAACCTCAAACTCCTGGGTTCAAGCGATCCTTCTGCCTCAGCCTCCCTGGTAGCTGGGACTACAGGCATGCGCCACCATGCCCGGCTAATTTTTTCTATGTATTTTTAGTTGTCTAGCTAATTTCTTTCTATTTTTAGTAGAGACAGGGTCTCCCTCTTGTTCAGGCTGATTTCAAACTCCTGACCTCGAGCAATCCTCCTGCATTGACCTCCCAGAGTGCTAGGATTACAGGTGTGAGCCACCACGCCCAGCCCTAGGTAGAGTGTTTTTGAATGAAAAGTTCAGAGAAGATGAATCTGCCTGATATTTCTTATTTTCATTATTCACAACACAAAAGTAGCTACAAAAAATTAGGGTATACTGTTTTTTATTATGCATAAAACGATGAATAATAATCTCCCAAACATGCCTCTTGCAATAAAATAAAATAGTTCCATTGCCAAGAACATGGAACCCAAAGGAATAGTTTTGGAAGCTCAGAGCTCATGTAGGGTAATAGCAAATCGTAGCAGTTAAGAACTAGGGCTTTGGAACTAAATATTTATATATGAGGGTTTGAATTCAGGTTCTGTCATTGGCTAGTCAAGGCAAGTGCTGTGCAAGTTACTTAACCTTCCTGAGTCTGTTTCTTCATCTACAAAATGGAGATTGCGATTCCTCTCATATGTCAATGTCACGAATATAAAACAACCTATGAAAAATGCTCTCCACAGAATCTTCTGCAGAATAATTAGTAAATGGACAATAACAGATTACTAACAGGAAAATGAAGGAAATGAAGGAAAATGAAGACACTATAGGTTGGGGCTTGCCGAGGGCATGTGTTTAATTAGAGAATTTGTGATGAAGCAAAGGGAATTTCTTTCATCGACTTAAAACTTTGTTATACAAATATTTTTCTATTTAATTCCTATAGCATTTGTTTAAGAGAAGTAGATGTTGTCCCTTATTATTGAGGGAGCAAAGAAAGGACAGAGAGGAAATTTGTTTGTGTAAGGATGTGAGACAGATTTCAATGGAAAGTTGAAACAACAAAATTAGAGTAAGTCCCCATCCCCTCCCATTAGCTTTCCCCACTAATCTAAACTTCTGTTCCCTGAGTGTATATTGCGGAGAGATACGTATCTAATGTGTTCAAAGAGGATCCAAAAAAGTTGGTGAAACTGCTAACGAGAAAGTGAAATGACACAGACCATCCCACTTCATCTGAGTGTGGCAGAAAGACAATCTGGTGACATGGCCCACATTATGAATCAAATCTCAAGAAGGAGGATTATTAAACATTTTTGAATTGTGGCAAAATGTTTCCATTTTGGGATTCTGATGGCATTAGAAGCCAGGAGCTAATGAGACATTTTGAAGCTCAAGGAGCTTGCAGCAAGCTGAGATGAAAGATTCTCATTAATAAATGTTTTGATTTTTAATTTCTCCCAAGCATGGATTTAATTTTTAAAATATTGTCCCCATTGTTTCCTCAGATGGGAGATTTTCTGATCATTGGAGCATTTGGGGAACCATCCAGCCCTGAACCTCGTGAAGGTTCAGGGTGGAGTTTAGAAATTTCCACAGTGATCTGAAGTCTCTGTAATTTCATTAGGATTCAGGAAATGATACCCACAAGTTTCTTCCACTAGATTTCAGTTTGAAGTCTAGAATCTCTGATCAACATTTAAAACACCTAATCCCATATCAAGAATTAATTAAACAAGTATTTATTGAGTGTTTCCATCACTGCTTAAAGAACAAGGCATTAAGCTAACCCCTGAGAGAAATGTGAAGATAAAAGGCAACATTCTTTTTGAGACAGGGTCTTGCTATGTTGCCCAGGCTGGTCTTAAACTCCTGGGCTCAAGCAATCCTCTTGCCTCAGCCTCCTGAGTAGCTAGAATTAGAGGCATGTACCACTGTGCCCAGCGAAAAGGCAATATTTTATGTAGCATAAATGACAGGATGTTGATGGGACCTTTCCTGTTGCACTGAAATTGGTGTGTAGGGTCGCAGTTGAAAACAGAAAGGTGATAGGTCTAAAAGGATTCACCAATTGCTTCACTCCTCACACCCCAATACAGGCTTACTGAGAGGCCGCAGAAGAACCAGCCCTATGGCAATCAAACATAATGCTTTCCATCCCCTCCACATTCATCTGAGAAAGGACAAAAAGATGGGGGAAAGTTGGAGACTGAGAACATCTGCCTTTAGAGAAGTCAGTGATCACAGTGAGAAGCTTTCTGGGAGAGAGGGAGATGGTGAATGCTCTCCACTCTGCAAAGCCAAGTGAAACGCTGGAGGCAGAGAGGTGGGGGGACTCCAAGAAACTCTCCCATGAAAGTTGAGAATACCTACAAGAAGGAGAGACTGGCACCTGCTCCGTGGGCTTCCAGTCTGAGAAATGGCAATGCTGGGGAGAATGAAGGAGCATGGGGCAGCTCGCATCCCTACTTTTGGAGGTGTTGAGTATGTGGGTTTCTTTGGAGTCAGGTGGACTTCAGGGAAGGTAGCTGGGCTGAAATTCCCAGGAGAGAACAAGAAGCTGCAGGTAGATCCTGGTGTCTGAGGGAGGGTGAAAATCAAGTTTTTGCTTCAAGGAAGAGTGCAGTGGAAGGGTGCATGCCTCCCCTTTAATCCCCCCAGCATTATTCAAAGACCTCCCACGTATGTCCCATGAAAAAGACAGTACCAGGGCTGGATGGCCCACACATGAAAATTTGACAGCCAGTTGGTATTACCCAATCGAGTTGCTTCAGTCAATGGAAAAATCACTTCAACTATAGCAGGTTAAGTAAAATTAAAAAAAATTTCTAGCCCATTTCTTCTCCCTCCTCGTAACCCTAAACACTTGAGGAGCTAGGTCTCCACAGAGGAAAGTGGAACGAGAAGTGTCAGAATTGGAGTCAGGACAATGAATAGTGATGGAGCATCCATTGTGTGCAGCCGATTGTGGTAGAGGAGTTTACAAAATCGAGGCAGGACATAATTTGATGGAACTCATAGCTTAGTTAAGCAAGAATGGCGTGGATTAGAAAACAACTTACACTAATTGTTTTTCTTAGCTGCATGGGAAATTTAAAAAAAAATTCTGGATTAAAAAAATTCTCCCTTAAAAACAAAACCTGGCTTCAATAAGGAATCTAGATCTATCTGTGTGTGTGTGTGGGGAGGGAATTCACCATCTTCATCACTTTCTTATCACATTTGTTTCCACTACTGTTTCCTCTAGATTTCTCATGATTTCAGAAATTAATAAAGGGGAAAAATTATAATGAGCGTGGTTGGGAAAAAAGATTTAAAGGTCAAAGAGTCAGACATCAACTTACATTGGGATTTGGTAAATTTATAGAGCTTATTGCAGTGAAAAGACAAAACAAAACACTGCCACTACCACTTTGACCAGAATTCGTTTTTTAAAAAAACTCCCTAAACTGATATTTGCTTGAACTTTACAGCCCGAATGAGCAGGAAACAAGAATTTTGAGGGGACCTAGAGCAAACATCAACGGGAGGTGAGCCGCATCACCCTGGCATGTGCTGTGCCCAAAGAAACTAACAGATATGCACTCGGAGGACCTTGAGAGGGAGGGTGTTTGATGTTCATGGTTAGTGAAAGTGAGGAGTGGGCTCCGACAGATGCTGACTCTGATGACAAAATACTTATTTGTTCCGTATAAGAATTCCTCATTATTCTCAGAACTTGTGATCAAATATCTGAAATCCTTTTACATCTGGATTTGGCAGAGTGGATTCACCTACCTAGAATGAAAATATGGCACCATCCAGAAAGTTGAAATGCATCTGAGTCCGAGATAACCATTGTTTCTCTTCTCTGAGCTACTGACCCACATGGGCTTGGTTACCTCTGCCTGAGCCATACTTCTCCCCAGAAGCCACCGACATAACTGAAAAACAGACTTCTTAGAAAGCCAGTAGGTAGAGAGCAAAATCATCCAACTTATGAATTTCAAAGCTAAGTTGACACAATTCTGTGAAGAGAAGCCTTTGGAAAACCTCCAAGTCCGAGTTAGGGACACCTAACTCAGAGAGCTGGGCTCCCCAAGCACCCTGCAATTCTTGTACCAGAACATTTTATACTGCCTTGTAATTGCTTATTTTCTTGTCTGTCTCACTCAAGAGATTAACCTCCTTGAACTGAATAAGGACCCTTGTTTATTTTGCTGATAAATGAATCCCCAGGGCCTGGTAGAGTCCTGGCTCATAGTGGGAACTTAACAATTATCTCCTGATTGAATGAAGGAGTAAAGAGAAGCTCTGGAGCAGTTGCACAAGTTTATGGGGTTCAACTCTGTTTTGGGGTATGGGTCTATGGGGGAGTGTTGTCCTTCCCGCAGAGATTGTGGAGGGTGCCGTGAACACCTTGCAGAGGCAGAGTGGAAGAACCAGGCTGCCTGATCATATCACATTGATATGCTGGTCACAGGTACACACCTCAGAACGATGGCCTCTGGGTCATGGTCTTTGTTTAGGAGTGATGGTTGGCTATTTTTAGGCTCAGTCCAATTTTGTTGTGATGTAGAACATACATGTATGAGTCAGATCTGAGTAAACATAGAGGAAGAAAGGCATATCTGAAATTTATAGAAATATTTAAAGATAAAAATGCAAATGCCAGTGTGGTTAAGAACCTAAGGTCACATGACCAGCTAATGTCAAAAATGGAACTCCATCTGGCTCTCTGGACTTCAAGTTCAGTGCTATTTTCACTCTGCCACTGACTCAAAAGCCCTTTGCATGTGTGTGTGTGTGAGGGGGACATATAAAATATTACTGGTTAGCACACTGATATCTGTAAAGTATTCCAATAATTTTAAATCACTAATTGTTGTAGTATCCTCTTCTCTCAAAGGAAGTCCTGTATCTACCTTGATGGACACCTACGATGTGTACTAAAACCTTCTAAATTGCTTGCTTAAATTTGCAACAGTTATACATGTTTGTTGGACATTTAAAAATCAATTCCAAAGTGTGAAGATCAAAAGTATAAGCACTACTCATTTAGCCTCCTCACTTCCTACCATTTCCCAGTGGGTAACCATAGTTAGCAGTTTGGCATGTACTATTTGGTCCTTTATATATTCATACATGCACACATTCATTTATATACACATATGTATACACTTATGTATTTGCTTTTCTAATAATAAAAAATGAGATCATTGTTATGGGTTGAATTTTACCCCCAAATTTATATGTTGAAGTCCTAACCCTGTAACTTAGCATGTGACCCTATGTGGAAATAAGGTTGTTGCAGATAATATTAGTTAAGATGAGGTCGTATGGGAGTAGGGTGGGCCCTTTCTCCAATATGATTGGTGTCCTTATAAAAAGGGGAAATCGGGGGACAGAGATAAACATACCCATAGGGAGAACATCATGTGAAGATGAAGGCAGAGATTGGGGTAATGCATTATCCGCAAGTCATGCAAAGATTGGCAGCAAACCATCAGAAGCTAACAGAGAAGCATGGGGCAGATACTTCCTTTCAGCTCTCCAAAGAAATGAACTCTTCTCATGCTTTGGTCTTGGATTTTAGCCTTCAGAAGTGTTCTAAGTCATCTAGTTTGTGGTATTTTGTTACATCAGCCCTAGCAAAGGAATATAGTCTTTATTAGCATGTTCTGAAAATTACTTTTCAAGTCAAAATATATATCAAGTACATCCTTCTAAGTTAATGCATGTGTATATACAGCATCTTTTCAACGGTTCCATGGGATTCTATACAATAGCTATTTCTCATGTGAAGAACTTGTGTGTTTTCTCATCTTTACTGTCATTAATGCCATTATTCTTTTTTTAGAAAAAGTGGTAAAATACATATAACATAAAACTTACCAAGAGTGAACACTAATGTAAACTATGAACTCTGGGTAATAATGATATGTCAGTGTAGGTTTATCAGTTGTAACAAATGTACCGCTCTGGTGGGGGATGTTGATAATGGGAGAGGCTGTGCAAGTGTGGGGATTGGGGACTCTCTATATCTTCCTCTCAATTTTGCTGTGAACTTAAGATTTCTCTAGAAAAAAATTCTATTAAGTGGAAAAAAATTAATGAAAAATCTATATTGCTGAATAAATAAAATATATAAATATAAAAAATCTTACCACCTTAACCACGTTAAAATGTACAGTTCAGTAGTGATAAATACATTCACATGATCATGTAACCAAGCTCCAGAACTTTTCCTCTTATAAAACTAAAACTCTATACGCATTTAACAATAACTCCTCATTCTCTCCTCCCCCTCCCCCAGACCCTGGCAACTACCATTCTACTTTCTGCCTCTGTGAATGTGACTACTCTAGGTATCTTATACAAGTGGAATCATACAGTATTTGTCTTTTTGTGACTGGCTTATTTTACTTAGCATAATGTCTGCAAGGTTCATTCGTGTTGTAGCATATGTCAGAATTTCCTTCCTTTTTAAGGCTGAATAATATTTATTGTATGTATTAAACATAACATTTTGTTTATCTACTCATCCCTCAGTGGACACTTGGGTTGCTTCTACCTTTTGGCTGTTGCGAATGATCCTACCATAAGCATGGATATACAAACATCTCATTGAGACCCTGTTTTTAATTCCTTTGAATTTAAAACCAGAAATGGAATTGCCCTTGCTGAGTCATATGGTAATTCTAGTTTTAATTTTTTTAGGAACTGCCGTACCATTTTTCATAGTGGCTGTACCATTTTACATTCCTGGCCAGGCACAGTGGCTCACATCTGTCATTCCCACCAACAGTGCACAGGGATCCAGTTTCTCCATATTTTTGCTAACACTTGTTATTTTCTGGTTTTCTTTTCTTTTTACATTAGCCATCCTAATGGGTGTGAGGTGGTGTCTATTGTGGTTTTGATTTACATTTTCCTAGTGATTAGTGATGTTGAGTATCTTTTCATATGCTTGTTGGCCATTTATATATCTTCTTTGGAGAAATGTCTGTTTAAATCCTTTGTCCATTTTTGAATTGGGTTGTCTATGTTTTTGATATTTTTTAAGTTGTAGGAGTCCTTTATATACTCTGGATATTAACTTCTTATGTAATATATGATTTGTAAGAATTTCTTCCCACTCCTGCCTTTTTACTCTATTGATCGTGTCCTTCAATGACCATCATTATTCTCATATCCTAAGACATACATACAAGTAAATCTTTACAAATCCATCCTACATGTGAGTAGGATAGATTCTTAAGGTGAAGTTATTAGTTTGCCCTCCAAAAGTTGTATCAATTTAGAATCTTACCAACAGTGTATGACATTTCCCTCTCCTTCATTTCCTTGCCAGTACTGCGTAAGAGATGTACGTTTAAAAAATGATTTTACACACGCCACTCTGTTCTACAAACAGTAAAAGCCTGTTACGTCATAGTTAGCTATTAAACAAATTTGAGTCAAATCATATTCCCTGGAACTTAACATGTAAATAAAGTAAAAAGTTATAACTCAGAAATGGGTTCTGCTTCCAGCCCTAGAGTAAAAGCTTTAACTTTATTTTTCCTAAAAGCTCTCTAATTAGTCTTTTTTACTTCAAGCAATTTACTTTAACGAATGGTGCCATTTTATAAATTGAGTAAATAAATCCACTCCTATTCATAGCTAGAGAAATTGTAGGAGAAGCCAGTGTGCCAGAGCGATTCGGTGTATGCCAAGGATTCAACCTCACAGCCCTGCTGTGTCACCATAGACCTCCAGTGTCAGGGGCTGGAAAGGTTGGGCTGATTGAATGGATGTCACAGCAATGGTGGGAGATGACGTCCCACTGATTTGGTGGAAGTTATATCACTGCAATTGAAAAAAGAACCTGACCTAGGAGGATATTTCTTTTGTGATTATATTTTAAAAAATAATTACAGAAAGATAAGTATGCTTTTAGATTTTGGTACTGGAAGGAGAAAATGACATTCTTTCCCTCTTCAATCATGTCACCTGTGAAAGGGCATATGTGCTCTCCACACTGACATTAGAGAGCTGAGGTATTTCCTCTTCTTTCCCTGCCAGAACTTTCTGTGCAGTGTTTGTGATGCAGCACGCTCACTTGTCCTAAGTGATTCCGGTTGGCACACAAATGTCTTACTGTTCTTAAGTTCTTCTATTGCAGTTTATTAAAAACCAGAGAATTTGAACCTGGTGCTTGCATACGGCTTTCCTAGTTTATTGGCTCTGTTTGCTTGTAAAAATATGTTTTCAATTTACACTTAAAACATTTGATTCAAACTACTCTGGGAAAGTCAAGATGTATTGTTTTCCTTGCCGATGTCACATACGTTCCAGTTTACCGGGAACTTAAGGTGCAGCACACTGACGTCAAAGGGCCAATGATAGAATAAAGTCTTGGGAGGAAAGTGAAGGATAATCTTAAGCTATAAATAATAGAAGAGCAACAGAAACTGAGTGTTTATTCTGGACTTACTGTGAGCATGACAGATTATGGGCATGACCGTAAAAGACAAAAATATATGTAAAACCAAGAGGAAAAAATGAGACTGTTTGGAACACAAGATCAAAACAGGAAATGTTGGTTTGAGGTGAACCTTTTTTCCTTGCATACAACCTTCTAGATACTTTTGTCAGTCAGCCACATCTAATTATTTTTCTTTGACAATAATGCAAAATTGGAAAAGGTTTTAAAAACACAGGCTCAGTGGGGCTAAAGTAACCATTTTGTTTTCCCCAGAGAAGTAATTACTTACCATGAATTAATATCTATTATTAATATTAGCACTTACAGGTGCTAATAATATTATTAAGTCCTGGACAAGGGAATATTGTTTTATTGAGTGCCGGTTAAATATTCATCTGCCCAGACAGAATGCACAGATGGATTCTACTGGGCCATGCCCCAAACAGGAAAAAGGAGGCAGCGATGAGAATTTAAGTGAGGGTAGTGACTACGGTGCCATGAAAACACCCCCTCTCCCACTTCACATGATCCTTGTTGAACCTTCTAAGGGCCAACGGTGAGCTAGCTATGCATTAGTTCACCATAGAGGAACCAGGGCAAGGGTGCCTTATTCACCAGTCATACTACATGTGGAGCAACTGGGAGCTTGTGGTGCTGAGCTAACCACCATCAGGTGTTTCCTTCCTGCTCTTGCTTTACCTACTCCATCAGCTTTTACATTCTAGCCTTAGGACCTTAAGATGATAAGAATCACCTGGAATGCTGGTTTAAAAACGCAGATTTCTGGCCTCAACCCAGGAGGTTCTGATTCAGTAGGGCTAGTTGGCGATGTGGAATCATGATGCAGGTATTCCTTGGACCACATTTTAAAACACTCTGGGAAACGTTGCCCAGGATGAGAATGAGAGACAGTAGCCGAGCGTTATGATTACCAGGTTTGCTTACCATTATTGCTAAGGGCCCGTCTTAGACCTTTTCCTCCTGCCTTGTGCTATTGGTTGCTAAAGATTTCTTGATTTCTGACTTCTTTGACCAGACTCTTGACTACTCACTTTTCCTAGATCCCTGGTTAACCTTTGCTTCTGCTACTTTATCTCTGATACTGTGCTTCTCTGATTATCTTTTGTTATCCTTCCTTCATTCTTTCACTCAACCAATACCGAGTACCTGCACTTGGGTTCAGCCTCTGTGCTGGGGTCTGTGCTTGATAAGGAAGACTCAATGCAGACCAGAATGGGGTTTATAGGCCAGCAGGGGAGACAGTTAAACAGGAACAGTGACAGTATTAGATACCATGGAGGGATGTCAGCAATGTGAGAGCACATAGCAGGGTCACTTAATTTGGTCCAGAAGGTCGAAGAAAGCTTCTGGGAATGCTTGCGGAGTTGGGAGCTGATGAAAAGGCAGAGTGTGCTGGGCAGAAAAAAAAGAACAGTGTGAATAAAAGCCTTAAAAGACAAAAAGGTCTGGTAATTTCAAAGAGAGTTGTGACTGTAGCATGGCATGGGCCTGGTGACAGTAGGTGGCACGGCAAGGAATGGGGCTGGAAAGGTGGACAGGCCCAGATGATGAAGGACTTGTCAATTCTGAGATGGAGCCTGGCCTCTAGCTGAGAGTGGTGACGTATCTCTGAGAGGTTTCAAACATGGCTGAGCCACTATCGAGTGTGTACTGAGAAAGCACACTACATTTGGTGGATGGTGCAAATAATTCAAAGTGAAGTCTCCAGAAGGCCAGAGGGGTGGGATGTGGAACATTCGGAGAAGAGGAGAGGGAGGAGCCAGGAAGAGAAGTATCTCTTCCACTGTGTCAGGAGGGAAGGAGCAAGAGACAGAATGGTTCTACATCTAAGATGTGTGTTTGGTAACAGTAAATTGAGAGTGTTTCTTCCTCCCAGCGAGAAAAGAGTGAAGTCACTTTTGAGATGTCCTTTAGAGCATTTTAAGTAAGGAGATTTTAGTACTGAGATAAATTCTTCAATTGGGTGATCTGCAGGATAAGCCAGCTGCTCAGTCTTATTAGCCAAACAGTGACACTAGCCATTTAGAAATGTACCAACACTATTATTTTTCAGACTGTCAGTGTCTTTAAAAATTAAAACAAACCCCAAGAAACAACTATAAAACATTAAGAAATCAAGGGCATACTAGGTCTAACAGATGAGTTAACCAACGTACATGAAAGCCCTTTGTACACTGTAGAGTCATATGGCTATGTTACATCAGGACAGACTTTACAAAAAGCGACATCTAAGAAAACAAATGGCATGACATCTGATGTACCTTGGGATGTAATAATCAATGTTAGTGTCAGAAATCTCTCAACAAAGACTCTCAGTGCATCCTCGGCTTTCCGAAGCACATACATTTTTCCTTCCAAAAAAGGATAAAGCCAGTTTTCTAGGATACCATTTTCCTATTTGTCCTAAAAGCAAGTTCAAGCTGAGAAATCATCTTAAGGCTTGAATGACTAAGGTCTGAAAAAAAATACAGAAAAAACAATTCAATATTTCATTGAAAGGCAAAAAGTTCAGCCATTTCTTTTTCAGAAGCTTCTGACGACAGAAAAGCTCCTCGGTGGGGATGGCATGCCCAAGCAGACTTTTCTCACAAATGCATAACACTGGACAGATTTGGAATGTGCTGTTCTTTCTGCTAGAGACGTTTTTCCTCTCTTGGCCTTCCAAAACCCAGAGTTCAAAGCTTCACTACTACTTTTTTATGCAGGAGCAAATTGACCACAACACTATTAGGAAAAGACATGAGTCAGTGTGTTTGGCTCTTTGTTTCTTTATTGTGTTCTTTGGAAAAGAAAGATTATAAAGAAAGAAAAGCAGGGAAAGACTGACTTCTTTTGCATCTTTTCCTTGACGGTTGTTTGCTTAAAAAATAACAACTTCAAACCAGGCTATTATTGGGATTTATATTAAGCGTTTCCAAGTTATGAAATAGGAAATAAAGTCCACCAGACCCTTGTAAGGCAAGTTTTGTTTTTCTCATTATACCGATAAATTGAGTCACTGACCAGTGAAGTAATTTCCTTGGTCTCAGTTGCAGTAGATGAAAGGACAGCAGGAATCTAAGGTTTGGGATTCCAGGTAACCACTTTGATCATGTCAAGTTGACAACCAAAATGTTAATAATCTGTTATATTGCATGTTAGAGAGATGAGGTTTCCTAGATTAACAGAAATTCTATTTCATGGAATTTATATGCATATGTCCATGTGTCCATGCATAGACACATCTTTTGGGTAATTAAAAATTTCCGAGTAGATGACATTTTACATATTTAAGGATCAAATATGCTTGTTTTGATAGGATATGTTTAAAATACATAATATCTTTAATTCTTAAAAGAAGCTACTAAATATGTGAATAAATTTACTCTGAGCTGTGATTCATTGATTTCTATAGGAACTACCTAAAGCTGAATTTGTCTCCACAATTAATGCTATTTTGCTTTTAAGAGTTTTATCTTTTTATAGCTTCTTTTTCTCTTCCTTTATACTTGACTAGCATGAGACATGCAAAAAAGTCACCTTTCCTTCAAGAAAAAGGAGAAAAGGGATTCTCACATTCCTTGTGCATTTGTGCTCTAAGTGATTTTTTAAAACTGGTTTCTATGCCTGTCAACTGCAAACCATGGGTGCCGTAGAAACAGTCCCTGATGGTGTCTAGCACAGAGCTCAGCACATAGCAGGTCCCAATAACTATTTGCTGAGTGAATGAGTAAGTGAGGTTGAGATTGTCGTCCTAACCTAACAAAACCGGGGTACTAGAACTTCAGGGCAAACGTCTTTTAAAACTCTATAGTCCTTCTTCCTTTGTCTTTATGAACAAAAATGCTTTCCACTATAACTTACAGTTTTCCTTCTTCTACATTGGGCTTTTTAAAGCCATTTTCTTAATAGAACCTGGGTTGAAAGATTTCTTGGTAACACACAGGGGTAAAAAGGTTAGGACTTTTTCGACAGAAAAATGAAATTTATGTAAGGTAGAATTCTGATGTGCTAACATTATAGGGAATATACATATGGCCTTAAGACGGTACATTGCTGCATCAAAATGCAGGGACCAGGATACATTTGGGATGCCAGCAGCCTCGATGTGAGTGCTGTAGAGCAAAGCAGCATAAAACTCCGGAGGCCCAAGGGGTGAGCTAAGATCTTAGATGAGACACCCAGAACAGCCATCTTTTTCCTGATGATGCCACAGCTGCATATACATGTGTGTGTGTGTGTGTGTGTATGTGTGTGTGTGTATGCCATTTAGTGCTTATATATATGCCATTTAGTGCAAAAAAAAAAAAAAAGTACTCCAAACCAAAACCAAACCGAAAAAAGACCAGAAACATAAATCAGCCCATAAATAGCTCATACTACCATCATGACCAGCTCATGGCGGGACCCTGGAGTCGCGGTCCAGATTCATTAAATAAGCTACAAGGCAAAGGGACCCTTAGTGCCCTTATTGGCAATATGTAGAAGGCAACACTTGAAGCTCCCACTCTTCTAAATGCCCACTATGCTGGCACTTAATTAAGCATTCAATAATTGGTTTTCATTAGGATTAAGTAACTTTTACTGAGTACCTTCTGAGTACTGGATACTTTCTTATATGTTATCTTATAAATGGGATAATAAGCTAATAAGCTAAAGCTTTTGCAACAATCCTTAGGAGGTAGACTTATTTTAAAGGAAAGAAAGTTGTCAAGACTCACTGTCTTGCACAGGGTGGCTACATTGTCACGTGGTAGAAGTGGGACTTGATCCCAACACTTCTTGTATTAAATTCAGTGCTTTTTACTCATGACACTATAGTAGCTTCCCATAGATAATTTAAGATATTTATTTTACCCCCATAAATGACATGTATTTGGGCATTAAATAAAAGAGGGATTTAAAAATATTATTTGAAAAATTACATACAGGTTTGAAATGAATTGGGTGTCCTTTAAAATCATAAATTATACAGAAGACAACCTATAGAACCATTCCTGCTGGCTAAACTTTCAATACACGTTATCTGCTATATTACTGAGGAGAGTTTGGGTTCTATTCTTCTCAAAAAGCACATTATCAATCACTAAATCTGGTTCCCTAATTACTCCTTGTAGATCGTTCTGCTTTCCTCAGCTGCAGTTTCTCTTTTATGCTATCAGAACCTTTTCTGAATGTGATAGTGTTAAGGCTCAGCCTGGATTGGTAGAAAGAAGAGGACTTCAGGGATGGGATGATCCAGGTTTATATTCCAGCCCCAATGCTTACTAATTAATGATGTCAAACAGTCTACTTAATCTTGCTAAGCCTTCGCTACCTCATGTGTAAAATGTAAATAAAATCCTTCCCAACCTAATCCAAATGAAAAAGTGTACATAAAATAAATGTAGTGAACTGTAAGTTTCTTTACAAAGGTTAATTATTATCATCACTATTTATAGCTTATCTTCATGTTCAAAAGTTCCCAAGTTAAGATCCTTACTAACACTCTTTTGCTGATGTGGAGACAATAAATTCTATTTCATAAATGTAAGACACCAAGCATCTCCAGTGTATTGCTCTGTTGAAAAGGAGTCATGAATTCTTTCTTTAGTCACTGGCTCATGTCTGCAGAGGAGAATTTTATTTATATGTATTCAAATGTGATTTCAACACATGGTGATTCTTTTATGGCTAAATATAAAAAATTTACAAGTTAAATGTTATTGCTATCTTTACCATTCACTCTAGAGCTTGTTTATGCTACAATTTGTAAACATTTTACAAGACAGGGGAAAAGACGCACCCATAATTATTTCTCGATGTTGTCTGGCTCATGACAGCAGGATAAATTCTTTTATTTTATTATTTTAGAAAAAGTTTTCATTGAAGGTTTTTCCAGTCACTCCAAATAAATTTAGCTGTGAATGGAAAAGATACAGCTGATTGCCCTGGCTCCTTGAGTGGCCCTTCTGCCCTTGTCCTGCTCTTCGCTGAGTCAGAAGGAAGGCATGTAGGGTGGCCGACCTCTGAAATCATTAAACATCTCTGTAAACTGTTGCTGTTAGAGATTCACTCTGGTTTATTTTCTGAAGGCTTACTAATAAGTCAGAATCTAATCTGCAGCCAGACTGTTTGATCACTTTGCTCCTGGCTTTGCCAGGCACAGGGTTTTATTGCATGGTTGGCCTGTTGGCATGATGATTCCTGAAGGACCATCAGTAAGCCAGGAAGTCCCAGGGACACATCACTGCCAAATTCCAAAGACATGCTACCTCCCCTGACCTGTTGGCAGAGGGTTTAGCCTTCTTCACAGTGCTTCAGGTTGTTCCCTGGAGAACACAGAAATGGAGACAAAAGTGCTCTGGGGAAATCTATGATTAAGAATTACTTCCATTCAGAAGGTGGTGAGGTTTCAGAGGGAAAGAAAAGCAAAAATCTGTGAGCTGAAGTTGTATCAGATACCTAGGGATAGTCTTTCTCTGTAGAAATGGTCATATTGAAGATTGGAGCAATTTTGTGTCTCCGCAGGTATTTAAACCATGCTTCTCCCCCAAAGGGAAAAGAAATGAGACGGTAATGAATAATGAAACTTTCTTTCTCAGAGGTTCAGTTCAAATCATTCCTCATCTCATTTGGTTTGTATGGTGATAAAGAATCCAGGTAGTGATATGGTGCCATTCTGAGGGATTTTAAGCCATTAAAATAAAGAAAAAAACAAGGCAAATATCATTTGTAAAATATTATTAAAATTATAGATATAGGGGAGAGGACCTCTTTAATTTAACAGTTAGAGACAGACCCAGTAGTCAAGCAATCTGTTGATCACAACATTTAGTGAACATTATTGCGGTCCCAGAATTCACTGGGGATACAAAAAAGCATGTCTTATTCAATTTTCCAGTAGTTTATATTCTCACCAAGAGATATAAGCCATGGTGCACAGCAAATTAAATATTCTGTGTGGTCCAATACAGTAGTGGCTAGCCACATGTGGCTATTTAATTTTAAATTTAAAGAAATTAAAATAAAATTTAAAAAATTCAGTACCTCAGTTGCACTAGCCACATTTAAAGTGCTTAGTAGCCATATATGGCTGGTGGCTGTCATATTAATATTAAACAGCTCAGATACAGAAGATTTCCAGCATTGCAGAAAGTTCTGTTGCACAGCCTTGACTTACTCAACACAGCGTATAGGCAACACGTTCCTGACATTCATAGTAATTGCTTGTCAGTCGAGAATAAGGAAGGATCAATGCAGGTTGCAATATTTAGAAAGGCTTTACTAGGACCTTGAAATTACGGTTATTTTGACAAGTGAAAAGGAGAGTGGGGGACATTTTTGGTGGAGAAAAGAAAAAGGAATGTTTGGAGGAATAATAGCCCATTAGGGGAAATTCCTGTTGTAAACTTGAGAGAGTTGAAGATGAAAAGGGTTGGAGTGAGACAGATTGAAAGATGACTGTCAAGCTTAGGTGTTTGTTTTATATTTCATAATGTCATTGAATAATTTTCAGCAGGGTACTAACAGTTCTAGGACAATGGCCATGCAGCAAATAACTTTTCTTTGTGCAATTTGGTAATAGAAGGTCAATATTTATAATAATATTAGCACACCATTGGGAGTTCATCTTGTGTCCCATGGTTAGCTTTAGAGTTGAGTCAAAGCCCAGTAACACTGTGTGTGTGTGTGTGTGTGTGTGTGTGTGTGTGTGTGTGTGTGTGTGAAAGAGAGAGAGAGAGAGAGACAGAGAGAGACAGAGAGAGAGAGCATGTATATTTATGCTACGGGAGAAGGAGGGGAGTTAGGGAAGCTCAGTTCTTGGTCCTCTCAGAAAACCATAGGGAAGATTGGGATCAGTTGTTGATCATTTCATGAAGCCCTACAGAAATCAGGGTATTCTAAATTTTATTTCAACTTTTCTTCTTTCTAAAATGTTTATTTTAATGAAGAAACATTTTCAGATGGAAAGGAGATTCCATCATATCTGGAAATATCCTTGTTACATGAGGGCTTCAAGAATGAACTTAGGACAAATTGCATCTTCTCAGAACAATGTATGGGATAAAGAAAAGCATATTTAGAGCCTTCTCATTCACCATCACCCATTTTATTCCCCCATTCCTATTTTTTATTACTTCTTTTTCACATTTATTAAATTCCTATTATGTGCCAAGCGCTGAAGATACAGTGATAAACACCTTCTGTGAGGAGCTCACAGACTTACATGGAGACGTGTATGGAGACAGATACATGAATCAAGCCGAGACCATTACAGAGTGGAGACAACCACGACAGGGCTATGCACAGAGCACGAGAGAGCCTGGAGGAGGTGCCTGGGGTAGCCTGGGGCAGGCTGGCTCCCAGAGGAGAAGATATGATCTGAATCTTGAATACTTGATCTGAATCTTAGAAGAGTGTAAATTAATTCAGTAGATCATGTGGGGAATACTACATGCAGAGAGGGAAGATCAAGTACAAAACAAAAAAAGTATAGCAGAATGTGGGGAAAAAGCTAGACTTTGTTTCTTTCCTCTTTTGTCTTTGGTATATCACAAAGGAAGGGCTTGAGGCACCTTTATTTCTATGTACACGCTCACTACAGGCTAAGGAGCAGGTGTAGACATCATAGACATCTGCCTAGGTGACTCACGTGGCTTGGAGGAATTGTTTACATTGTCTTGACTCTCAGCATCTGGCTATGGATTATAGCAACAGTAAAGGCAAAGGGAATGATCTGGGGAGCCAGATTCAAGTTTGTTTTATGTACCAAAGGGCCTTTATTCTAGTCTGTTTCTCCTGTAATCACGGGAATTTCTACTGTCTTAAGAATGACATGCTCGCTGTCATTCTCTTTACCAGATTGGCGCCAAGCAGCTTGTGATCATCACTTGGGGAGAGTTTATAGACAAACCTTAGCCCTTAAAAATTACCCCAGGGAGAAATAAATGATGGCTTTTTTTTTTTTTGCTTTTCTAATTACACAGGCCTTACTTTTTTGGCTCTGAAATGACAGCCAAAAAGAAAAGAAATACTAAAAAGCAAAAGAAGTTAAAATCACAGTATTAAACAAGAAACAGAGCCAGGCAGCAGTGTCTAGGAACAGAGCCACTGGAATTCTCTCACTTTCTTTGTGAGTCAGAGGCGTTGTCATAGGGAGTTGATGTTTTTTCTTCCTTTTATGATAGGACCAGATGTCATGAGAGGCAGCATGGAGGAGCAAGAAGACGATGGACTTTGGAGTGTGACCTGGATGGAAATACCGGCTCTTCTGCTTCCTAGCTGTGTGGCCCTAGGCAAGTTGCTTGACTGGGTGGAAGCTCAGTTTTTCTTATCATTAAATTGGTAATGATAAAACACTCCTTGTAGGGCTGATATGAGGAATAGAGATATTGGGACCAGTACAGTATCTGGTTCTGTTAGACACTTAATAAATATTATCTATTCTCATAACTACTAAAGATGTGTTTGAGTTTCTTACTTCTCCCTTGGATGACTATGAGCTATTTATTGTCTTAAAGGAGAGGGTAACCAAGTTTGCCCCTTTTGGGATACTGGCCTCTGGGCAGTAACTTTTTGAAGAGGAAAGAGAATTCTCAGAGTAAAGCCTAAAGAGAAATAGTAAAGTTTATGGGGTGGAAGGTCTGAGTATCATAAATAAACTAACTAATCTCTGATATAGTAAGTTATACCAAAAGATGAGTGTGTTCCTATTATAGAAATTAGCTCCCTATTGATGTTGAGAAAGCAAATGCTCAAAGATATTTGGCCAATGATCTTGGTTAATTAATGACGGTAAAGATAAAACAGAATTATCAACTCAGAGATTAATGAATTAGTTCACAGAATTATCTAGGCTCCTTGTTTACTGAATTCACTGCTCATTATTGGTAACTTCTGTGTTTATAACACAATATCCAGATAATGGAGAGGAAGAGGGAAGAAAGAGACAATTTCAATCTGTCCAGTGTTCTAAAGATCTTTTTGGGAGAAATGAAGGTTGAAGATGAGAGAAAGAGAGAGAGAGAGAGAGAGAAAGAGAGAGAGAAACTTAAATAATAATTCTGGCATTCCTGCTATTATTGTAGTGCTGAGTCATAGATACAGGGCATGTTTATCTGTTCTTTTGTTTCTTTTTCACCTGGGTTTAGAAATATGCCAAACTGGCTTATTTTATGGTTTGACACAGCACGTATCCTAGAGTGACAGTGCATATTACATAACTAGCAACACTGAAAATACCAAGAAATCTAGAAAAAAATGAGGTAGAAAGTGTTCCCAAACTGTTCCATAGAATACCAATCCCGAAAGATGCTCTCAGGTAGGAGAGATCTGTCATCACACGGGTTGAGGGAACTTTATTATAGCATCTCTGAAGAATGAAAATGTACATAGCCTATGAAGGTCTCTGTGAAGTCTTGCAGTGAATAAAATTGTTTAATATTATTTTATTAAGTGTTTCTAAAACTTATTTGACTACAGAATCTTTTTCTGTATAAACATCTACTAATCCCAGAGAATAGTGTTTCAAAATGCACTTTGGAAAATGTTGAAGGGGAATGAAGAAATTTTACACAATAGTCATTATTAAAAAAGTCATCTTTCTCTAGTTAAAACAGAATTTTAGATCACAAACCATTTTTAGTGTGTGAGAAATTCCCCTTTGGCTGGTGTCAAAATATGGATTGGTAAGCATATAGGCCTTTTGAGACTCTTTAAGCCATGATTTAGTTATTGTTTCTTTTTCCCTTTCCACTTACCCTTGACCTTGTCTGGCCTTTTGAGACATGTGGGATTGACCTACATTCTCAGAAGGAAGAATGCTCTTGCTACATCTTGGAAGGTTATGTGTCTATTTGAAATTTTATCCTACTTTGACTGGTTCTGTATAAATACCATGAGCCATTCCCAGGTGTTGTAAGTATAATGCATTTACCATACTAAATAAACAACCACAGCAATGCATGCTTAAGTAGTATCATTCTGTAAAATGCTTGCCAAGAACTCCTATGTCTCTAAATGGTAAAGAGAGTGGTTAATTGAGAATTGTTCTTCTTCTTCCTCACCCCAGGGAGAGTCAAGGTGTTTTTCAGATTATAAAACTGAAGATTTTCTGGTAGATTCCTGAGTCACATGCATGCCAACTCCATAGCTTCATCTCTATTGACATAAGAAATAGCCTTAGAGAGAGGATTGTTCTGTTTTGCTGTGAATGTCATAAGTTTTGCAAAGCAAGCAGCCCTTCTCTGATGTACCAAGGATTTTTTTTTTTTTGTGGTCCTAATTGATCTCTCTCCCCCAAAGAGTTCTGAATTACGCAAGTGTCTCAAGTCTTAACAAGCCATCCTCACACAGCTGTGCGATGGAAACATTCTACGGAAAGGTATTCACTTAGGTCCAGGCAAGGTCCTGGCCGCTCCCTGGAGAGACGCAGGGAAACAGGTTCTGGGCCATTTGGATTGGAGAAGCCTGTCTGGTCCATTTCTGTCTTCTGTCTCTGAGCTCCCTTTCCCTTCTCCTGCTGACAGGGTGAGTCTGGTGGCAGTAGATCGTCCTCAGTCTTTGCACTTGTCTGTTGCTGACTCTCAGCTGTCAGGGTTTGTTTATTACTGAATTTAGCATTCAGATTTTGGTCTTGGCTGGTGGTGGCCCTGGAAAGAACATTTTACGATTGCTTTGGTTTTCTTTCAAATAAACTTCTACAAGCCTGGACATTTCTGGCATTGCTAAAATGTGGGTGATTTATTCTTAAAGGCTTAAATTAGGAATTTTTTTAAAAAGGAAAACTAACAATGTAATGTACTACAATGGTACATTTCAGCCACTGGTTGCAAAGGACACTTTGCTCTGCCTTTTATCAGAAAAATTCACATCTACAGGCCCCCTCTGGGAACAGGTCAGTTTCCTACTGAGACGCTCAGCTCCCTGGCTCCCTCTACTGGTGAACACGCTCCCTCCCCATGCATGAGGGCCGCAGGGAGGCGATTGAAATAAACTGGGGGCTGGAAGAGGGACTAGATGTGCTGTTAAACCGGAATTGTGGGTTCAATAGTGTATTTTTGCTGCGGATCCACTTTCTTCCCTCATTCTTCCAATCTCAACAATCTTGGCCACCTAACTCACAAATTCTTAGCCCTTACCTAGTCCCTCCCTTCGCGTCCTTGGCCTTATCTTATGCCTGCCTTTATTTGGATTGATAGCATCGATGAACACTGTGACTCTTGGACTTTAAGGGCATTCGTTAAGTGGAGATATTGAAAGAAATAGAATAGTGTATAGCCATCATTTTGAATTTATGAGCCAAGTTAGGTTTATCTCAGAGTGTACATGGCATGATAGTTGGAGGAACATATTAAAGGGGATGATGGCTGGAAAATGTGCCCCACCAGCCTCATCACAAACAACGCTTTTCAGCCAACACTTAAGATTCCAAGTCCTTCTACTGAACTGAATGCAGCTGCCGGCTTAACCCCTCTGCTGCTGGGCAGTGAAAGTCCTGCATAAACCAGCCATAGTTGCCTTAGGACACCAAGCAAGCCTCCATTATGGAGGTCATTGGCTCAAACTTCCAGAAAAACAGCTGTTTTATGGAAGTAGAGGGTACTGGAGAAGCTCCCTAGCAGGCTGGATACATTTTATTTCCTGGAGAAGCTGACAGCTGACACCCACACCCAGGCCTATTCAGTTAGAGTTGGAAAAGTAGCACTTGAAGTGATTAATTGTCTTTCGTCTGAGCACATGAAATGATCCAATGCCCAAATATCCTATGATGTAAACACATCAATGAAAAGCTTGAGAGAAGCAGTCTTAAGAAAGACTTACTTAAAAGAATGTTTTAACAATGATGCTTAGCCACAGACTATGTTAATTTTAACTTACAATAAATCAATTTTAGAAACACAATTACTGTTTCAAAGATATGCAAACAATTGTCAGGCATGCTTTAGAGGAAAGTGAAGAAGCATCTGGAATAACATCTGTCCACTTATTCAGGGTAAATTGTTTCCAGAAATGATACAAGTGAATATTGTTTTCTACCTTCATCACTTTCCCTGGTAGAATAACTTTATGTATTACCAACCAATTATTGTGTTGTTATCTTAGCAGAGAACATTTCAATGACTTGCCATCCACGAAGTTCATATCCTGGATCAGAGTCAAATCCAAAAGGAGGTAAAATGAGGCTCTTTTCCCCGTAAAAGTCCAGTCAAGGGGTAAAAAGAGTTTCAATAGATGTAATGCTTGTAAAGCTTTCACCTATGTGATCTAGTCTTCAAATGGTGATGTACTTAAAAGAAACCTGACTCAAACAGGAATTTATCCCTCAAACATTAGAGAGGGTTTGGGTTCAGATGACCGTATTAAAATCTCTTCTAACACATCAAAACTCTCTGGACACCCTCCCTCTTGTGTTTCAGAGGAATGAACTCTCTTAAGCGCCCCACCCTGCCTCCACACTCTTGGTCCCTGACCCTCTCCGTGCCCCCCAATCCCCGGTCTGTCAAACACATCTTATGCCTCACGGTTTTCTCTCATTGTCCACTATGCATATTTTGTCCTTTTTTTCCATCAAAGGAGGTTAAAGTTTTTGGGATCATTTTTTATTTTATTCACTTCCATTTGATCCAATTTCAATGGCTTCGTGGACTTGAATATACAGGACCTTCAGATCATGGACATTCTCACCTTGTGTGACTTCTTTTAACCCCCTTCCTTGTACCCCCGGAGAAGGTACAAGGTGGTTGAATTGGAAATATCTTGTCTGTTGGGTTGGTGAAGAGGAAGGTTATGCTATAAATTATCACGTAATACATTAATACATTTGTTCTGTCACATGAATATTGGAACTAGATCTTAAGCCTGTTGTAAAAAAATAATAAAATTGCTAGAACTCAGTTAAACATCCCTGCCACCATGCAGGGGTTGGGAACCTGCAGCTTCAAGATTGCATGTGGCCCTCCAGATCCCCAAAGGTGGTCCTTCAACCTAATCCAAACTTCATAGAACAAATCCTTTTAATAAAGGGATTTGCTCTGTAAAATTTGGATTCAGTCAAAAGGCCATACTCAAGGATCCAGAAGGCCACATGTGGATCCAAGGCTGCAGGTTCCCCACTCCTGCTAGACACATTTGAAAATTGAGTCCCTAAAAGCCCTTATAGATTCCTTATGGGGACTTTTATGAGAGGAGTTTAGAAAAATGGATATTTTTTACTTAGCTTTTTCCCTCCGATTCACTCACCCACTCAACACTGATTTACCAAGCAGCTACTATGTACCAGGTCCTGGAATGGAGAAAAACATACAAGGTCCCTGTGATGGTGATGATCACTGACTTCACTCTTCACAAGGGTTTGTATCAATGTTTCCTAGACATTTGGAAATAGAGCTATAGCTCTAGTCCAAACCTCTACCGAGCTATGATTACTGAGATCTGGTATGTTGAGTTCCTACAGAATGCTCAGCATGGTTAGAGACACCTTGGATTCACATTATATGGGGAGACACATTGTAGTTTTTCAAGATCAAGCACTCACTGGAGTTTGGCTACATGAACTCCAGCCTTAGTTGTGCTATGCCCATCTGAGTGGCCTTGGGAAAGACATTCACCTTTCTGACCTTTCTCAGAAAATCTACTCTAAGATCTCTTCCAGCATTTATAATTTGTGATTCTCTAAATAGGTTTTTTAATTCCCAAGAAGTTAGAATAGGTACTGGGTAAATAAAATGGCTTAGAAACCCCATCTCAGAGATTCTATTGGAGGCAAGAAGCACTTTTAAGTTACCTTTCTTTCAGTATGTAAATTAAGGTTTAGAAAAAGGTGAAACTTTTTAATTTGATGGGGTTAAAATTTATATCCTATTTAAGAGAAGTATGAGGAGCTTTTTGGTAATGAGAAAAGCCACAAGTATGAATGGTACTCCAGAAATGTGATCCATAAGAATCGAAAAGAGGTTTCTTTCAGTGAAAGAAGGAAGGAGGTGGCACAGAGGGACTACGGCTGCCTCTGCAAATCCCGAAAAGGTTGTGCTGAAGGAGAGAAGGACCAGTTTTTGTTTTCCAGGAAGTGTAATGGAAGTGAGCCCAGAATAAATAAGGATCCTGAGGGTGAATCATCAGGTGTGTTTTCATATTTTACATAATCAGCTACAGTTGTTGCTTTTATCCTGCCTTGAGGAATTAGAATTCATTATTATTATTTTAGTTGATTACTCTGTGATCAGTTTTGGGGAAATTTTTTTGTTTTATTCACTTCTGTTTGATCCAATACAATTTCAATGGCTTTGTGAATTTGAGTACACAGGGCCTCCAGATTATAGACATTCTTACCTTGTGTGACTCCCTTTAAACCCTTTCCTGCAAATCTATTTGCTTGAGGAAAGACCGTAAAGAACTTCTTCCCTCAAACAGCCAACACAATTTCTAAAGCAATAGTGGAATCTCTGATTAGTCTCTGTTGGTGCTGAAATGTGTTAACTCTCTCTCACTCCCCAGTCCTTATCTCTCTAGCAAGGGGAAGTCTAGTAGAGCTATAATTTAGTACCACGGGGGTGTAAACTGTTCTTAATGACTGCCAGGTAACTGCAAGATTTTTTTCATTATCCTTAGCATTTTTTGAGCAGCTCACCAGTTGTGAGCAGATCCTTTTTTAAAAATGTATATTCCTAGATGCTTTAGGTATTAGGAGATCCTTTTCACACAAAACTAAAGAGAAAGATTCTCTAAATTCCGAAGGGCATTCATTCTCCCCTTAATCTCCTCCTCTCCTCTCCGTTAGATTTTTTTCACTCAATAGTTAGAATAGTGCACCTCTCACGAGATTGTACTCAAATCTCACGATCTGTACCTTCTTCAAATTATGTGCACTTATGTTTATGGGAGAACGAAGTTGAAGCAGAAAGACCTGGTTCTCAGAGGATTACTTGGAGGACCAGAGGTTGGGAAATATGGTAAGTGTCAATCACTCTGTAAGTTTCCATACCAACTCAAGTAACCTTGGTAAGAAGGAGTAAACTGCTGTGTCTAACTTCCAACTTGCAAATAAGCACTCAACATTATACCCTTCCGGAGACTTAGGGTTGGTTTTGTGGATGTGACCCCCTCATTAGTTAAGAATATGTTTTGAGGTTTTTATACTCATAATACAGCTTTTAAAATTATAACTGGCAAATTCCTGTGGGTTTTAATGTGGGGCAAACCTGAAATCATTTTGGTCTTTACAGCTGAGCTGTTCTGTTCTGTTGGAGAAGGAAGATTAAGGAGAAGGGCATGGTAGAGATGGATCTTAACTTATTAGTAGAAATATTCTCATTGATTAAAAAACAGAAGCAAACAAAAAACCCAAGAGCAGACACAGACTTTTGCTCTTTCCCATTCCTTTGTATTCCACATAAATGAGGGTAGCGAGAAGCTGTGTTTCGTGACAGAGATCCTAATCTTTCTCTTCTAGTGCACTTTTGTCATTCCATCAGCTTCTTCTCAATTTTCTATTCATCCATTCTCCTCTCCTTAATTTTTATTTCACAAATGGAAATAAAATGGCATATACTTTCTGATTGTGGAAAGGATACCATTTTGTAATTTTGACAATAGCAGAAAATCTAAAGTGTTTTCCTAGGTATAGCAGGCCTTCGAATCAGGAGAGCACCTTCCTTGTGTCTCTAGTGAAAGAGGCAGCCTCTCATCTTATCTTTTTGGGAAACATTAAGTTCTTCAAAGCCTGTAGCAATGGTGTTGGATAGGTATGGCCATGAACCTAATCCAAGGGCAGCTATATAACAGCAAAAAGAGGAGACTCATCCTGGGTATGCACATCCTAGCAGAAGGGGAGACACTGGGATAACCGCATGAAACCTCAACACTGGTTTTCCTAAAATCTTAAGAGAGGTGGTGTTATCTTGCCTGATATGCACCCTCTGGAGAAAGAATCGCTTTGCCTCTGGGGGAGTTAGGTCATGAGCAATCTCAGATGATCTCACTCAGTTATTTAGGGGGTTGAACTTGATGGCACATAGGGGAGGCAGTTACTGTGAAATGGTTCATAGCTGGTCCAGTGGGTTAATTGCCAGAAAAAGCAGAAGTAAGCCCCTGGAGAACACTTTTCATCCCCAAACTTAGGAATAACAGAGAACTCTTTTAAACTGGGAGGATTTTCTTCTCCTGAAAAGATAACTTCCCTAAAGGGGATGTGGTGAATAAAGCAGGATATTTTCATCCTTGCGATAATGGGCGTGAGTCAGGAACTACCATAAAAGAAAAATGAACTTGGTACCACACACTTGGTTTGGCCTTGTCCCATACCTGTGCTCTTGTCATGGCTGATTACCCGCTCACATCACATAGGAAACAACCAGTCTGCACTGTGGCGTTTTAAATATGCTCAGGTCACATATTATCTTGGCCAATAGTAACTTTATATCATTTGCTTAAAGGAAACCACATTCCTTGCAATAATTTTTTCCAATGAAAAAATATTTAACATGACAGAAAACTTTACATATAACTCTTGTATTTGAATAATAATAGCATTGAATCTCCTCCATGGCAAATAGAACTTTGAAATATTTTTATTTCTTTTGATATGCAAAAGATGAGGAGAAATGGTTTAGAAGACCTAAGTTAAATTTCTAATGATTGTCATTCTTTAATAGAGGAGAATTTTTTATAGCTTCGATGAGTTTTTCCTTTTAACATGAAACAATATTAAAAAACTAAAAAAAGTAAGAAAGAAAGAAAGAAAAAGTGAAACATTTCTTCTCTTACTTTGAGAACCTTACGGGCTAAGACAGTGGTTTGGTTAACTGATTGGCAGCTTTGGTTTGCCTTTTCTAAATGGTCTTGTGCAAGTCCCCAGACGAAACAGTTGAAGAGGGTTTTTCTCCCACATGAGAGAGTTTCATTCCACACAGCCCACAGACTGCCATGGCAAACTTCATCGACTAAGTGTCTGGTTTTAGAGAAGTATCTGTGGAGTATGTTTTTCCTTTCACAGGTGCACAGCACTCATTGTACCTCAGGAATAAGAAGATATATATGTATATATATATATTATATATATATATATATATATTTTAAAGAGGGTAGTTTAAACACTGGCTATCTCTGTGAGAATTGGGTGCCAATCATATAGGTTTTAATCTCCTAAATGGGGGAAAAGAGGGTGGCAAGCAGGATTAAAACTTCCAAAGCCCTTCTAGCTGATCTTCCTTTATAACTATCTGGTATACACAGAAGTATTGTATAATCTGGACTGTATTTTTCTCTTACTGTGAAACATATTGAAAGGCTTTATGTTTAGATGTGTGTATAGAAATTCATGAAGTTCTTTCATATGCTTTCTTAGTTCCAAAAAAATTCTCATTTTAGGGTGTCATGAAAAGGTAGCCCTGTGAGAGCACATTCTGCCCTAGCTTGCAAATTTGGATCTGTTCTTTCCTATCTCCCAGCCACCTGATTACTGTCCCTGTGTAAAGGGCACCCGTTCACATCATTTTTTCCAAGCGCTTAAACCTGGAAAGATATTTTTTAAAGGACTCACAGAAATTGTCTGGGGGGTTTGGAAAACATCACAAAATTGCTAGCAGACCTTTTGACTGTGCTATTTTTAGGAAGGTAATTGTGTTCTTTTAAAGTACGTTTTTGACAATGGGGCAAAGTTTTCCTTGCCCCCACTGATATGTGAAATATTTGCAATGAAAAACGTCAGTAAAACGCCCCAAACAGACACATTTTAACCTCAGCAACAGTCAGCAAACGGATGGGGGAAAAAGTGATTTCAAAAGAGAAAAGGTTTTCTCAATATTTATGCTGCTGTTTCTGCCCCGAAGGAGCTTTTATTTTACCGTTCAGACAGAAGTTTGTTTTCCAACCGGTTGCTAGTTAAATGAGCAGCTGATCGGGCATCCATAGGAACCAGCTCTAACCAAACAGTAAGCGCGCTGACCGGACATAACTTACTGCCCCACAGCTACCCCTAGCTGGTCAGCTGCCTGCAGAAGTGTTATCTTACCTTGAGCACGTAAGATGAGGGAGAGAGGCTCACGGGCTCCCACGGAGAGGACCGGGGAAGTGCTGTGATCCGCTGCTGGTAACATGCACTTGGCTTTTATGGGCAGGTGGGAGGAGCTGCTCCTCATAGTAGGTGGGCAGGGAAGGAGCGGCGGGCGGGCAGCCTCGGGAGGAGCTGGACACTCTTCTCTGGGGAGGGGCGGAGAGGGCAGAGCCGGGAGCCCGCGTGAGGGAGGAGAGACGGGGAAGGGGAGGGGGTAACAGCGGAGGAAGGAGTGGAAACGGGAGAGGGAGGGAGAAAGAGAGAAAAGAGAGAAGAAGAGAAATAGAGAAAGAGATCTAGACTGCAGATGGGGAAAGGTTGCGGGGGATGAATAAGAGAGAGAGAGAGGGGCGCAAGATATTGGAGGAAAGGAGAGTTGGATTGTTTTCTGGTTTTGCATGACTCGTTTTTTTTGGGGGGGGGGAGAGTTATGGGAAACTTATTAAACGTGTTTCCTGTGAATCTGAAAAGCTAAATAACGGTTCAGGAGAAGGGAAGGGTTCATAAGCCAGGCAGAGGAGAGGAAGCTGGGCGTCCGAGTGGCGAAGCCAAAGGGCTGGGTGGACCGGGACCCGGAGCGGAGGGGACAGACACAGCAGCCCGGGTCCCACAGCCTGCTGGTAAACCCAGCCCGGTCCCCCGTCACCCCAGGCAAGGCTTATTTGACAAGAAAGTTCTCCCTGTGCTGCCGGTAGTGTGCAGCATCCAGAGGCCCCTCTGGAGACTTCTGCTGCATTAAGGTAAATCCAGCAAAGGTTGGGGAGGATCAGAGGAGATTGGCTTGCGGAGAAAGGAACCTCAGAACCGGCCTCGGTCGTCCAACATCTGCTTATGTAACATAGGATTTCAGGGCTCTCTGCCCTCTGGATATTTTCGGTATTTAAAACACTCTCATTCCTAACATTTGGAAAACGTCTTGGTGCCACAGCTCTCAGTGTGTCTTAAACATTAAGAGAGGATTCAACCAACAAGCGCGTCTAAAGGATCAGTCCGAAATTATTAAGAAATGCATTCAGAGAAAGAAAAACAAGCTCCTTTCGCTGCTGAGTGGTGACTCACTTCCCGGCCCAAGATTGATTTTTGCCACCAAAGGAATGAAAGCATTTTAAAAGAGAGAACCTGAGACTAGAGTGCGGGGGATAAAGTACTGAGAGCTGGGAGCGTGGGGAGGGGGATGGAAGGGTAGGCTGCAAAGAATAAAGGGACTTTTACTGAATATTGGTGTGTATATGTATACTTGATTCAGTGTTCACCACACCGTTATGAGGTAGGTATGATCCATATTGTGCAGACTTTTTTTAAAAGGAATCTCAATGGGGCTAAGCAATTGGCTCAAGCTGACAAGAGGGGGACCCATGGCTAGTGAGCTTGCAAACCTCCTGTGCTCTTCAGCACACCAGGTTGCCTTGTAGAACACCTAGCTGGGTCTCAGGTTAGATCCTAATTTCTTTGGGCCATACCAAGCTCCAAGAGAAGAAAAAATCCGTGGTTAAGAGAAAAGTTTCTCAAATTTGATACTTACTGACATTTCATGGAGGATAATTCTTCACTATGGGGACCTCTCCTGTGCATTGTAGAATGTTGAGGAGCATCCTTGGCCTCTACCTACCAGATGCTAGTAGAACTACCCACTCTCACCGCTTACTCCAGCTGTGAAAATAAAAAGAAAATGTCTCTAGACTTAGCCAAATGCCCCTGAGGGGCCCTCCTCTCCTTAAGAACTATTGGTCTAGAAAAGGTCCATGACTGTAAAAAAAGGACTTTAAAAGAACCTATTAAGAAAATATCTAATAGTGCCATTTGGATAATAATAATACCTCCATATGTGTTAAGTTTACACTGGATTTCTAGTTTTTTACGTACATATTCCCATCTGTTTGCCTCAAGAGCCCAAAGCCTCAATTGCTTACTTCGTAGCTAAGCTCATTCTTTTTCTTTTTTTTATTTCAGCATATTATGGGGCTACAGATGTTTAGGTTATGTATGTTGCCCTTGCCCCCCCGCCAAGTCCAAGTTTCAAATATATCCATCCTTCGGGTGGTGCACATTGCACTCTTTGTGTATGCATATACCCATCCCCTTTTCCCTCCCTCCCCCCTGCCCGACATCCAATAGATGTTATTCTTATATGTGCACTTATGCGTTGATCAGTTAATATCAATTTGATGGTGAGTACATGCTTGTCTTTCCATTCTTGGGATACCTCACTTAGTAGAATGCGTTCCAGCTCTATCCAGGAGTATACGAGAGGTGCTATATCACCATTGTTTCTTAAAGCTCATTCTTAATTGGATATATCTGGGAGTCAACAGAGTCACCCACCATGTGCCTGGGATATGAAGAAAGATTAATGATATATCAAATAAAAAATTAAGATGTTTATCATAAACATGAATCTGACATTTGAACAGTTATTCAAATTTACTCATGATGTTTTGTGACATTGATTATTTGTCTTAATATTAATAATTTTTTATCTATATTCCTTATTCAAATTATGTTCAGTAACTTTTTGATTGCAAGGATTTATAACTAGTTGTTTACTAGCTAGCAGAAAATAAGCATTCAGCAAATATATGTAGCCTGACTAATTGAATAAATGACACGATTGAATGGTATTTGTTCGTTTAATGAATGAAAAAATGAATTTGTGAAGGCTTAGGAAGCTAAAACTTTCACATCAACTTTTCTACCCATTTACTATTTTGTTTTACTCTCTCTTTACCCTCCATAACTCAGATTTCCTCTTCCCAAATAGTATGTCTATTGAGGATATGGCCAAATCCATTAAGTGAAGCCTATGAAATGAATAACCCTTGAGACCAGACCTAGAAAGAGGATTGCATTATCTATTCTGGGACCTAACCCTGAAATCAGATGCAAATTTACAGGCAGGATAACATTTTGGAACTTTCTAATTTGGCAAAAGAAATGCGTTCTGAGCAAATAAAATGGGACCCCACAAAAGGGAAACTGAAAAGTCAAGAAAAGCACATTTGAAAAGAAGGCAATTAATAGCTGTGGGCTGTATTTTCTTCTCCCTTTTTCTGCCTTCACTCCCTTCTTTCTAACCTGAATATCCAGCCAACATAACAAAAGTGCTGCTTTCATTTTGTTTGAATGGTGCTAATGATTAGTTCATTTCTCCAGTTCACACTTGCCTGAATCTGATTCACTACCAGATCTGGACAACAAGTCAGGAATACAGGAATGTGATCTCCTTGCTGACTCTTAGCATGCACTTCCTAGAATCTCTCTGAAGGTGACTGAGGTTTGAAATGACCTAGTTTGGTCTTCTGTGGAAAGAAAGGATTCCAATGACAACATACTAGACACTCTAAAGTTTCCATTGTGTGGCTATAATAACAGCTACAGATTGTTACCTTACTTTCAAGAGCTTTGCAAATGTAAACCTTATTTTGGGCTTATTTAGAATTAATCAATTAACAAATATTTGTTAAGAATGAATACCAGATGGTGTGGGGGTATTCAAAATGGAGGAAAGTAATGTAGATATATTCTCATGGAGAAAGAAAGAGTGAAATCCTGTTAGTTGAATAGTAAAGAGACTTCAGCAAGGAGCCATGGAAAGTAGCATTTGGATGCTACTTTGGATGCACCGGCTGATGGACAGCAGTGCAATTCAAGCAAGGGAGGGAATGTGTGCAGCTGGGGAAGATATAGGAATGTTCAGTAGGTGGTGAATTGGCCAGCATGACTGAAAAGAAGAGTTCATATAGCAGAACAATGAGGTAGAGGAATAGTTAAGGAGAGGTGAGGTCAGCCTGTGGAAGGCTTTAAATGTCACTTTGGTAGTCTGAACTATATTCCATAGACAGTAAGGAATCATTGAAAAATTTTGAGCAGTAGGATGATATGATAGAAGTGGCATATTTTTAAGATTTCATTTGTCTTTGAATATAGTGTCTTTATTGTAGCTTTGGAGATAAATACTTGCATTTTAATGGTATGTCTCGGGCCATTAGCATACTTAGAGAAAGCTAAAAATCTGTGTCCTAAAGACTTGGAGGCTTGAGCAACGTGTCAGAAACAGTGGTGGTTCCAGCCCAGTTTCCCTACAGTGCCCTGTGTGGTTTTGAGAAGGAGATAGATTGAAAGGCAGGACTCTCTGCTGTATGTGTCAGAGGTTCTTCTTCACCTGTTGTAACTTCAAGGTTATCCCTGGATAATATGTTTGATGAATAAGATCCTTGAGTTTTCAAGGGTTCTTAGATTGGAAAACAATGAGACCTGGCTTTAAAAGCTGTGTATTAACATCAACATTCTCAAACAGCTAACTCACAATTATTTGCATATGTTGCCATTGCCAAATTTCAAATCTGATTACTTTTTTTAAATTTAAATTTTTAATTATTATGTGTACATAATAGTTGTATATATTTATAAGGTAGATGCAATGTTTTGATATAGGCACACAATGTGAATTAATCAAATCAGGGTAATTGGGGTATCCATCATCTTAGGCATTTGTCATTTCTTTGTGTTAGGAAACTTTCAGTTCTATTTTTTCAGTTATTTTCAAGTATACTCTAATTTATTGTTGTTTATAGTCACTTTGTTGTGTTATTAAATATTTTTCCTTCTAGCTAACTATATTTTTGCACCCATTAATCATCCTCACTTTATCACTCTGCTCCCTGATACCCTTCCCAGACTCTGATAACCATTATTCTACTCTCTGTTTCCTTGAGATCAATTGTTTTTAATATTTAGCTTTGACATATGAGTGAGAACATGTGAGATTTGTTTTTCTGTGCTTGACTTAATGTTCTTCAGTTCCATCTATGTTATTGCAAATGGCAGGGTTTTCTTTTTATGACCATATAATATTCCATTGTGTATATGTATCACAATATTTTTTTGTATCACAATTTCTTTATCCATTCATCCATTGATGAACGTGTAGGTTGATTCCAAATTTTGGCTATTGTGAATAGTGCTGCGATAAACATGGGTGTGCAGATATCTTTTCAATACACTGATTTCCCTTCTTTTGGATATATACCTAGCAATGGGATTGTTGGGTCATACTGTAGTTTTATTTTCAGTTTTTTGAGGAAGCTCCATACTGTTCTCCACAGTAGTTGCACTAATTTACATTCCCACCAACAGTGTATGAGGGTTCCCCTTTCTCACATCCTCACCAACATTCATTATTGCTTGTCTTTTTGATAAAAGCCATTTTAACTGGGGTGAGATGATATCTTATTGTGGTTTTGATTTGTATTTCTCTAATGACTAATGAGGTTGAGCATTTTTTCATATACCTATTGGCCATCTGTATGTCTTCTTTTGAGAAATGTATATTCAGATCCTTTGCCTATTTTAATTGAATTATTGATTTTTGCCTATTGAGTTGGAGCTACTGAAAAATTTTTTTCATAGAGATGTGCTATACACTAGAGTACAGAATAGTATGTTACTTAATAACTCAGGGTCTGGAGTCAAACTGCCTAGGCTTAAATCCATCATTACTTTTTATTAGCTTTAAAACTTAATCATGTTACTCTGCCTCTCTGTGCTTCAGTTTCCACATCTGTAAATTGGGCATTATAAAATAGTATTGGGGTTAATGGAAGTTAATCACATCAGCATTTGTAAAGTGATATACAATGTCTAGCCCATAATACATACTCCATAAAGCTCAACAAATTCAAGTTTTCGCTATTATTCCCAAACCTGGTTAGTCATTAGAACTACCAGGGTCCTTTGAAAATTCTCTTCCTGTCCCACTCACATTTACTAAATCAGTATATCAAATGTGTCCTAAGAAAATTATTTCATCAAAGTTCTCTAAGTGAATCTACCAGTCAACTGAGTTTTAACACTATTTTAACACTAATAAACCCTAATAGTTATCTCAAAGCCTTACAAACTTCACAGAAACAATATATAGAAACGGAAACAAACAAAAACATTGGCTTTCATATGCATTAATTTACCAATTTCCATTTTTATTTATATGCATACATGTCTGTCTAGTAAATCTAATTTATATTAATCATTCACCATGATGATTTATTATAATTATTTCCATTTAGCTGTAAGAAATGTTAAATGAGCAGACACTATACCTTATTGAAGCTTAAATACAGTTGATAAGAATAGACCTAAATATTAATATAAATCTCCTCACCTATGAGACATTGATTCACTAATGTCCATTATTTCTGTGTTAATGAGATTCTGTCCTTCTCTCTAAATGGTAGGTGCTAGCTTATTTAATTGTATGTAGTTTACGTATTTTAAATGTTGGAAATTTTATCCACAGTGATGTACTCCATAATAATTAATTTCTAAAGAAAAGCTTTGAAGCAGAGAAGTGATCTTATTGGAAATTGGATTTTATGGCACCAAATCAAATAATAGGGACTGGGCAATGCTGCTCCCTCAAATAGGACTGATTGTTGGCCACAGCTCCAGCTACAGTTGCCCACAAATTGCTCTCTCGAAAAGTAATAACACAGAAGACAAACATTATTTCATTGGGGCCTAAAATCTTTCGGGGACTTTCAGGGGTTTAGATTCTGTAGCCTGCAGCAGGCAAGATAAGAAATACCTCAATAAAGATGCACTCAAAGGAGTGTTTCCTCTTTCACTGGGATAAAGGATTATATGAAATAGTATCTAAAATTATCTTAGAAAATTCTTCTAATATGCACAGGAAGAAGCATATAGACAGATGATCTCTTTTTTTTTATAGACAAATGCCATAATTAGAGATTTTATCAGAGCACTTACTGCTTTCCACACATTTTGATGAAAAGAGAATAGATTTAGTAAGAGGCAGACCTTCCCTCCTTCCCTAAGTCCTTCATTGACCTCCCAAATGACCTCTGCAAGGTGATTAATTTCTCCTAAGCTGAGCTTTTTCTAATTTATGAGTAACATGCAAAACAGGGAATTTTTGCAAGGATTAAATTTGATAATGGAAAATTGACTGATTCACTACTTAATGCAGAGTAGGCATTCAGTAAATATAAGGATTTTTTAAAATTTCTTTCTCTATTTATTAATATTAACCATACTTGACTGTTGACTGTCACTGCATACATATAGCCTATTTGTGCATTTTGGAAGAGTAAAATAACATTATTTCTCCAGTACCCCTTACAGTTTGTAGTCAGTCCTAACCTAAAAACTTCAAGTTATAATTTTTTTTATTGCATGAACATGAAATTATCTGAGAGGGCTGATAATTTCTACTGAGCCCAGAGCTCACCCCAAACTTCAAGATTTATTTGTAATCACTAACGCTATTTCTGTTTTACAGTAAAAAGAGGAAGTGAGAAGAAAGGACACAAGAGAAGGGGAGGAGATGAAAGATGAGGAAAGGAGGAAGGAAAAGAGAACAAGATAGGAGTTCATAGAAGAAAAAGATCAGAGAAAGACAAAAGGTTATTTGTTATATAGAAAAAAATGTTTACATGATCTTTTAAACAAAAATAGCAAGATTATTCCACATTACTTTAAATAAATTGTCTTTTATATATTAGTCACCAAGCTCTACAATTAAAAAAATACTCACTGTTCACTCGTTCAACAGATGTTACGCAATGCATTAGGATCCTTCTGTTCATCAGGAAAAAACAAATAATATCTACAAATAAAATGGCGATAGAACATAAAATTGCAAATGTCTCACTGTATTTAGTATATAGAACTTTAAAACTAAAGTAGAAAGTAAGTTAACATAGAACTTAGATCCAAATATGATGTCAAATAACTATGTGAATTTAGGCGAGTCATTTATTAATAAACTTTCTAGCACTTAATTTATCCTTGTAAAATAGGAGGATAACAATACCCCTCTCACCTATACTGCAGTACGTTTGCAGAAAAAAACATGAATAAATATTTCACTAAGTTGTTCTGACAATCAAACAAATATATGCAATATTAATATTCATCTTAAGTTGCTATTGATATCACTTATGTGATATTACACATATGTGATAACTGTCAACAACATATATATAATTATATATACACAAATATATTTCATTACAGTGGCATAAATGAAAATTAAATAAATTATCAGACATTCATGTTCCTAGATACAAAGATTTAATATTGCAGGTGTGCCATTACTTTAATGTGAAAATAGTACGTGATTATATTTCAAAGGAAATTTTAACATGACAAGTTTCATAGTTCATATGAAAGGATAAACACGTGAAAGAAAGCTAATATTTTTAAAGAAAAGAATAATGAATATTTATTATCAAACTAGAAATATGAAATTTTACTGGAAAGTGCAAACAAGCCAGGTTAATAGTGGCTACCTATATCTGACCCTCACTGCGCATGCTTCAGAACACTACAGATTGACTAGAGGAAAATGGATCTCAGACTTTCCGCATGACCAGAAAATGTAGAACAACACAAACACCAGTATAGCTGTGAGTAGAAAAACAAACAGGAGTTTTCAGAATAGCCCCATCCTGATACCTCGTACAAGACTTGCAGAGAGCCAGAGGGACCCGGACAAACTGTGAAGAGAGATGAGGGGAGCAAAAGGCACAAGATGAACCTGAAATCACCATCGGAAGAAGAAAGTCCACCCTGGGTGGGAAAATGCTGAAAAAAAGTCCATCCTAGTAGATCAAAACACTGACTTCAAGGAAGGGACTTAAAAGTATTGGGGACTCCAGGAAGTAGCAGGCTTGAAAGGGATAAAAAAGGAGAAGTGCCCTTAGGAGTCTCGGTAATGACAGGGAAAAAGAAGCAAAAAGGGGAAATGCATGAAGCCAGAGGGGGAAAAAAAAGAACCGTAAGATAGTTCTGAAAATGCAGAACTTTACTAAACTGAGAGGAGAAGACCATCTTGAATTAGAAATCGCAAGCACCACCCCAAACTACCAAGCCCATTCACACTGCACAGGTGTAAATAAACATCATTCACTGTGCAAGGCTGCTAGAAGGGAAACAAAAACATCAGAACTGAAACATTTATTGCACCAGATGAAAATATGCACCCTCCCTCTCCCAAGCAAAGAACCAGCCATGAGGAATATAAAACAAACACAACGCTCCAATTCAATTTTTTATCCCCAAAGCATTCTAGGATAAAAGGAAAATATTTTGAATCAGAAATACAAAAGCTAAGAACAAAGATAATAACAAACTGGAATAAATGAAATGAGACCTGCTTGAAATGAGACCTGCTTGAAATCAGGCAAGAAATGGGGGCAGTCTCACCACAAAAAAAATATGTGAGTTCATGCGTATGTGAAACAGCTAGATGTAGCCATTCTACGATATATAGTCACTGTAGGTATTCAGTAATGGTCCACTGAATGGATCACAGATATATAGAGTATTAGGGGCTGAATTGTGCTCCCCCCTCCCCCACGATTCATATGCTGAAGTCCTAATCCTCAGTGCCTCAGAATGCAATCATTTTGTTTACTATAAACATGTACAATTTTTACTTGTCAATTTAAAGAATAAATAAATAAATAAAAAAATAAGGATGAGGGAAGTGGTATTTTTAATCAAAGGGAAAAATGTATGGCTGTGCAATAAATGGAAAGGAGACTGATGACTACACATTTGAAATCAAATATAGCTATATCTCTACCTCACTCCTTATACTGAATAAATTCCAGGTGGATTATTACTTGAAATGTAAAAAAGAAACCATAAAAGGAAAGTTGTAAAAACCACTGTAAGCAAATGCTTATAGAATTTTACAATGGATTAAATCTTCTTAACCACAAGTCCAAAGAAAAAGATGGATAGATTTATCTACATAAAAATACAAATATTTACCTAAAAAGCCATTAACAGAATTAAAAGATAAATTACAAATTAGAAAGATGTATATAAAACATATATCGACATTCTTTCATATATCATATCATATATATCTGTGTATGTACATGTATACACACACTTTCATTAAATAAAAAACAGGCAAAAATAAGAACAATTTGTAATAGATAAAGCGATAATAAAAATATAAAGAAATACTCATTCCCACTAGTAACCAAATAAATGCAAATTAACATTTTTACCTATAAAATCAGCGAAGTTCAATATATATAATTAGGGATTGCAATAGACATATGATCTAGTTTGGAGCAACATTGACATCATCTGCTACTAATAATAGTATAATTTGCTACTAGTAATAGTATGATTAATTTTGCAACATTTATCAAAAACATTAAAAATAATTTATTTGCTTGGAAATGGACACAATAGCTAGCATATATTCACACTTAGCAGAAGAAATTACATGTTAATGTCCAACCATGGAATGGCATTTTACAAAACATGTTTATACTGTTATTTAAACATTAATATTTTAGTGAAAAATTGATGCTTCTACACAATGGAGGAAGCCTGGATTCCTGATGCATCGCTTGGAGAATCAGCCAGGTAATCAGTCCACTGTGAACATGCACACTGGACTCTGCGTGAGTGAGAAACAAACTTTTTGTGTTCCTCATTAGAGTTTGTCTACCCAAATAAATATAATAAACCTATCCACAGAAATGGAGTAACGCTGTATTAAAAACCTAAATGATATGGCTTTGGATTATCAGACAGAAAGGAACCCAAGACAATTGATACCTGAGATTATAAAAGTGATTGTTTGAATTATGACAAAATAGTTGGTAAAAAAAAAATGTTACTTACCACATAGTGAAAGGCACATGCTGTGCCTACTCAACTGTAGTTCTAAGTCAAGAGGATGAACAAAAGAAAATTTTAAGTGTATCCTTGATAGCTGGTTGTGCATAGCAAACATTTCATGAAAAAGATAAACCTTTTGAAAAAAAATGGGTTCTTTGAAAGGAGAAAGGAAATAGAGTCAAGTAGTATGCTGAAAAAAAAAAAAGAAATTTAGACCACTGCGTGATTGAAAAATCTGACTAATTGTAGACCTCAAACAAGAAGAGACGGAATTTTAAAAAGCTTTGAGTGAAAAGGTCTCAGAGAGACTTTTTGCTAGAACGGAGTGATTCAACCTAATGATAAAACTCAGATTAAGAATATGCTCTTCCCACACATTATTTTAGATAGCCTCAAGGTAGCTGTCACTTAGTGTAGAGAGACAGGAGGTAAAGGAAGCAAGAAATAAAGCAGATTTAAGAACTGTTTTTAAAAGAACTTTGGATGTGGTCATTAGCACGTATAACTGGCTAGACATAAAGAGATCAGAGCCAACCATGTTTTTGAAATTACATTGCCAAAGAAACCATATGCCTCAATCTAAATAGCTTTTGATAGTTTAACTGTAAACAATTGCAGCCCTCCAAGCTTTCTCTACTAGCAAGCAGGCCGCAAGAACTGTGCAGTCTCTAGAAAGGGCACATTCCCCAACCCCCGAGAATGATAGATGGACAAGAACCAACCAGAGGGTAGAGTTAAGGGACATAGAGAACAATGAACAGAAGAATTCCTCCCAGAGAGTGGTAGCAGCGTTTAATTAAAGGAATGTCCCAATCCCAAATTAGAGGACCTTCACAATAGCTGCTCCATGGCATTTCAGTGTTACTGAGACCACAGATTGTTAAATGTCTCCTGTCATTCATGTACAAAATTAGTAACTGGAGTTATTCTACCCCTATTCCATCATTGTATAGTGGGAATTGGAGGTAATATGACCTACAAATTTAGTTCTGAGATCACAGCATAAGGACTCACATCCAGACCTGACAGAGGGTGCTGCAATGTCATCCAAGAATCTTGGACTTTATTTTGGATGCAGGAAATACGCATGGGAGCTGGGAAGCAAGTCAGTGTGTTCCGTGGTGAAGAAAAAGAGTGAAATCAATGATTGGTGAACATATGGGCACATTTTTGACAAGTTCAAAGCTATATGTTTGTCAATCCATTTTATTTTCCTTCTGAATGAACAGTTAAACATGTCCCAGACTCCACTGTAGTTAGACACAGCCATACGATTGAGCTATGGCCAAAGGAATGTGAGTGAAAGAGACATAAGTTTTTCTAGTCTGGGTCATTGAAAGGTCTCTTATGATCCTCCATAATCTCTCCTCTTTCAGAGAGACCTTTGAGGTCATGTGCTAATCATGGGATTTTAAAAAATTTAAGAGGAGAAGAGTAATCTATTATATTAACCCAATATTTGGCATTTCTATTGCTTTCTTCATTCCTGATAGTCTAAATTTCTTTATGGTATCATTTTCCTTCCATCTGAATAACTTTAGCAATTGTTTAAAGCAGGTCAGCAGGCAACACATTCTCTTAGTTTTCCTTCACTTGAAAATGTCTTTGTTTCCCCTCAATCCCTAAAAGAGATTTTTACTGAATACAGAATTTTAGGTTGATTATTTCAGCATTTTAAAGATTCTGTGATACTTCCTTTTGGCTGCCATCGTTTCTAAGGGGAAGTTTGTAGTTATTCAAATTGTTTTCCTATGAGAATATATTGTTTTTCTCTGGCTACCCTCAATATCTTTTTTCATTGTATTTAGCTTTTAGAATTTTCGTTATGATGCGTCTGGGTGTGGATTTCTTTAGAATTATCCTGCTTGGGGTTATTGAGCTTCTTGAATCTGTAGATTTATGTCTGCCCCCAAATTTGGAACTTTTTCAGCCATTATTTCTTCAAATATAGATGATCCTTGACTTACCATGGGATTACATCCTGAAAAACCCAACATAAATTAAAAATATCATTAGTCAAAAATGCATTTTTTTTAATTTCTTGGTTTGCAGTTTTAATTTTGCTGTTGGCATCAAGTATTTAAGTGGATTTTTTTTTATTTTAGCATGTTATGGGGGTACGGATGTTTAGGTTACATATGCTACCCTTGGCTCCTCTCCCCCCAAGTCCGAGCTTCAAGCGTGTCCATCCCTTGGATGGTGCGCATCACACATTTTGTGTATGCATATACCCATCCCCTGCTTCCCCCTCCCTACAACCCGACATCCAATAGATGTTATTCTTATATGTGCACTTATGTGTTGATCAGGTAATACCAATTTGATGGTGACTACATGTGGTGCTTATTTTTCCATTCTTGGGATACTTCACTTCATAGAATGCATTCCAGCTCTATCCAGGAGTATACAAGAGGTGCTACATCACCATTTTTTCTTAAAGCTGAATAGTACTCCATGGTATACATATACCACATTTTATTAATCCACTCATGTATTGATTTTGAAAGCTAAAATATTTATAAACAAAAAATTCTCCATACCCCTATTTTAATCATGTATTCATTTAAAGAGAGGAGAGGCGTATCCATTTTCTTTCTTTCATTTTTCTGCATTTGGTCTTCTCTTTTTCCATCTTCTTTTCATGCTTTGAGATTCAGTTCATTATCTCTTCTCTTCCATGCTCAGACTCCATTTGCTAATCTAATACAGGTCTTTGCAAAACAAATTGAAGGCTAGATCCAGGAAAGGTGAGCAGAGTAGGATACTTTGTGGCAGGACACTTCAGAGACACTCTTGCTGTCAAGGTTACAGACACTTTCTCATAAGATGTTACTTTTTTGTCACAAAATCAGAGAGTCCAGGATGGGGGGGAAAAGCTTTAGTAATAGTTTAACTTTGCTCTGAAGTAAAAATAACCACTGCAAGATTTCCAGTGAGTCTTTATTTCATTTCTAATCGAACAGTGAGATGTCAATAATTTCTGAAGCATTCCATTCTACTTTACAGAGATATCATTATTACAAAATTCTTCCTTCTATTCAGCCTCCATCTGCCTTGTGGTGACTTTCATTGGCCCGCATTTCTGGTCCTGTCCAGAGGCACGCAAAGTCCAGGAGGCAGCAAGTTACCAGGGTCAAGTGTCAGTGCTCTGAGGTCAAAATACCCAGATTCAAATCCCTGGTCCCACTATTTAGTATCCATGTGTCCACAGGAAAATTATAAAACTTCTTTATGTTTCACTTTGTCCATCTGAAAAGCAGGGATGATGTGAGAATATAATTAAGAATGTCCACATCAAAATGTTGATTTGTACATAAACAGGGAAATTTGTGTGGAAACACAGTCCTTGCCACATAATAATCACATGGTTAAGGTTAGCTGCATTATGAATTCCTCTTCCAGATTACAATCATTCAAATATGTGTCTCTTTTGCAAGCTAAGTATCTCCATTTCCTTTTCACTTAATATCTATTCCTTAAATCTTTAATTTTGTGTAAAAGCAACAGTTTTTATTACGGAGCAAGAAAGAGGTCCAGAAAGACTTCAGAGTATTTGAGTAAATCACCAGGAAAGGGAACAACAACCTGGCCCTCTCCAGACATAAAGGCCTAGAAAATAATCATATTTCAGAAATCACAAAGTATTCCAATTTAATCACTCCCATGCAAAATCATGTAGAAATATTGCTCTTTGGCTCATGTTTATCTAGTGCAAACAGATAAATGCTGTACCTGGTATTCAGATTATGATCATTTGTAATATTAACATTTTACTTTCACAGAATTTTGCCAGCATATAAAAATACAATGTTGGCCAGGTACAGTGGCTCATGCCTATAATCCCAGCACTTTGGGAGGCTGAGGTGGGAGGATCACTTGAGGCCAGGAGTTCAACACCAACCTGGTCAACATAGCAAGATCCAGTCTCTACAAAAACTTTTTTTTAAATTAGCCAAGCACAGTGGTATGTGCCTGCAGTCTCAGCTAATCAGGAGGCTGAGGCAGAAGAATTGCTTAAGCCCAGGAATTCGAGGTTACCGTGAAATATGATCACCCTACTGCACTCCACCTGGGCAACAGTGCAAGACTCTGTCTCAAAAAAAAAAAAAAAAACAATGTTTTCTGCCTAAATAGTTTTTCTTCAAAATCTTTTCCTCTTCCAAAAGGAGTTAAGAAGTATGCAGTATATCAAGCAACATTTCAGAGATTTTAAATAAAACTCTAATTTTTATTTCATTGAAATTAACAGTTAAGTTTTCACCATCCCTAACCCAAAACAGCATCAATCTGAACCACTTCCACACCATCCTACCCTACTAGTTACTTCACTCCATTTGTCTTCTGCATTTGTAAGTTAATTTACCATAAACAGAAGTCGTCAAATATCAGATGGGGAGAAATTCATCTTAATATAAACAAAGTTCATAAACAAATATCAGGTAAGGAGAAAATTATCCTAATGAAGGACCATTGATTCATACAAACTAAAAATTCATACAAGCTAAATTGTGAATTTACTTAAAATACAAAGAACAGTAAGAGAAAAATGAAGAGAATGTGATGTTATGGAAGCCAAGAGAAGAGTGCTTGAAGAAGATGAATTGTTAATCAAAGTGGATGTCTAGTAAGAGAGTGAATATATTTTCCATCCAACCTCAGTGGGTAGGTGGTGTGAGGATGAAGAGTTACAGTATGTCCCTCTGTAGAATTTACTGATTGGAGTTATGGGTGTTGGATTTCATCTGTCATATGGGAAATTCCATTTGGGACACATCTAAAATGTTTTATGGATAACAGCCCGTGGAGCCAACGACTCTCTGACTCAATGACAATCTGTCATTCTGCTGATGTTCCCCCCGGAATAGGGCTCTCTTCTTCCTCCTGCTCATCGAATGGGATGCAGGTGGTCATGGAGCTCCTGGGGACATGGCAGGTCATGTGGGTGTGGCAATGCTGTGAGAAGAGGGAACTGGTTAAACACATAAATTTTAAGTGCACTCTGGGAAACACTTCATATTTCTTCTTGCATCTTGGGGGAACCATAATTTCTTGTCTCCTGCTCCCTTCTAGTCCTTGCTCTGTGTTTTCACTCACCTGCTTACTGAGAAGGACCATTGAAAGTGAGATGCTAACCTTTCTTTCCAACCAGTGATGGCTTTACTCACTTTGAATTGATTTATTAGGAAAGTAATGAGCTGGTGCCAAGGAAAGTACTTGCTACATTCTATTTATAAAGTTGCTTGGAAACTCTGTAGTTTAGGCTTATTATGATCTAAAATTAATACCTTTCTAGAATTAGGGATCCTCTTCATGATCTCTTTCTAAATAGTAATTATAAATGTATAAAGTCAAAGAGTATTTCCCCATAAAACATATACCAATTAATTACTTCTATCCTAATAAGATATATCTACAGAAAACTTTAAATGACTGAAAAAGAAAATTATTTTTTTAAAAAGCCTTTTTAAGATTTAGAAAGTGTCATAAATGCATTTTATTTGCAAAAAGAAAAACTAATTTATGTTAGAAAAAATTCTACATGAATGCCTGCTTCATTTTATGACTACTTATAAAAGGTGGAAAATATTAAGAAAAGGAAAGGAAGAGAATAGAAGGGAAGAGGGGAAGATCGGAAGGGAAAGCGAGACACCAAAATAGAAGGAAGGAGAACGTGAAGAAGAGAGACAGCGGAAGCATAAAAGGTGGGAAAGAGGAGACCAGAGTTAAAATGAGGAGAAGCTGAGTATTTATTTAAAATAGAGTTAATTTGTGAAAGACGTTTTTGGTTTACTGTAATTATATCAAGAAACTCAATTAGTCATCAGAATAAGTTCACACTCAGGCTTCAGTCCTTTTTGAAACTGTTTTCTATTCAAATACTGTGAGACTTCTTTCTGAATAGATTTAACGTATTCAGCGAACTCTTTAAAGTACTTACTATGTGCCAGAGACATAGACCTGGCTAGAGCAACTTACAGCTTGTGGAAAAAGTAATGTGCTGAAATAGCTGAGATTATAACATTTTCCATCATAGAAGCTTTCTAAGAAAACCCTCTTACTGGCTTTGGTAAGTATAGCTGAAGTTCAAGCACAAACCTGATGTCCACGAAATCCCAAAACAAGAATAAATAGTAAAGACCCACAGTTTGGCTCACTCTTAATAGTAGCAAATCTTAAAGGTAATAAAAAAATACATGTAGGAAAAGGCCAAAATATAATCTTCTTAATTTTGAGAGCCCTCGTTTTGCTTTGGTTGTTTTGTCACTTCCAACATCATGATTCCCTGCAGCAAACTCTGCTGTACTCTCAGCTCTTCCCAGTGAAATCCCAGACATACAGAATTATTGACTTTGAAAATTAAAAGTCATTGCCCTCTTCCTTGGATCTTTGCATACAGGCTTAGTTCCTATTCCCAGCTCTTTGGAAGCTCTTAAATCTGAAAAGAAACCTTTCAAGATTATAGGTCACCTTGTTTTACAGGCTCATTTTATAAATGAAAAGATGCAATCCCACAAAGACTCAGCTTTTGTCCAGGAAGAATCAAATTAAAGAAACCAAACCTATAAAATTCTAAAAAGTCATTTGCAGTATCCATGAAGATAACAGCAGCCTGGGGTAAACTATGGAATCTCTGTTCTTTGAAAAATAAGCTCTACCATAAAGAGAACTGTCAGACATAATTATACAATATAAGATTATTCCAGGGTTGCCTGGGTGTTTCTAAATAGCTATCTCTTTTTGCAAATACCAGGTAAGATATTCTTCATGAGGTAGGTCCCGGTGCTGATTTCATCATTGTCACCATCATCATCATAATCAATTACTTATGCTATTTGTTATCAATCATCAATTAAATCAATATGCAAAATAAACCATTGTAGAGGCTCTGTCTGCTAATTGATCTAATGTGGTACTTGTCAGACAACTACATGCTCTAATAAACCCTGCTAAATTCAAATTAATAATTTTAGCCAGAGACATTGGATATTGATATTTCTTTACAAACTACTGAAGGTAAAATGCCATTTACCTTATTACATGCAGCACACATACACACAAATATATTTACAAAATATATACATATTATATTTCTGGCTTATAAACTAAGAGTGCTAAAACATTATTAGAATAATAAAAATGTATCTAAATTCCTAAACTTTAAAGACTTCTTTCTTACTCTTCTTCCTCTTCTCACTCATCCTCCCAGATCCTGAGTTTCCCACCCACTTCCCAAATCTATGCTCTTTGCATCAAACTGAACCTTAAAAATCCTAAAATAAAGTCTGGAAAAGAGTGGAGTGGTGAGGAGGGAACACTGTCAATGAACTTAATTCAGGACAGGAGCAGGAGGCTGGCCCTAAATCAACAGACAAATTCTCAATAGCTCCCTGCTGTTTTGTCTGCCAACTCCCATCAAGCCAAAAGAGATTAAGAAGCTTCCAAAAACAATTTGGGGGCAGACTAAAAATGTAGCCAACCCGTAATTTACATGAGTGAGTTATTATAGCTACTCTATGAACACAAATTCTACTTGGAAGACCAAATGGTCAACTTGAAATATGGAGGGTTTATAAATCTATAGGAATTCTGCTACTCATCATTTTCTTACCAACTGTTAAAATTCAAATTTTTTATATGTTATTTGGCTTTAAAAATGAATATTGAACAGTATTGACTGTTTCATTCAAAATAGTCTTATCAAAAATACATTGAATCTCATCCATGCTTAGGCAGGAAACAAATGAGCCCTTTCCATTTTGAAACAATATATGTAACTGATTGTAAGACAGTATGTTTATTACTCTTCTGGGTATATCCTAATTTTGTTTATCAAAAAGGTATAGTCATTGCATATGTTAATTAGCTCAACTGAACCATTCCACAAAGTATACATATTTTGAAACATCATGTTGTATATAATAAATATGTAAAATTTTTGTCAATTAAAAAATAAAATAAAAATTTGCTTTTTTTTTTAAGGTATGACCTTGGAAGAGTTCCTATTTGTACATTATAGTTTACATTTATTTTATGCAAAAATCCACTATGGTAGAGACCTTCTGGGTATTGCTCTGCATACAGTCAACCTCTGTCTCTAAGATCTGCCCCACACATTAGTGGTGATCACTCAGCAGTCATGTTTCCCTTCACAACCCCAAGTCCTAGCCTGGAAGGGTGGGCCATATTTAAACCAAGATGGTGGAAAAGTAGAAATAAAAACTGAGAGTACTACCTACTTCTGGAATAAGTTATCTTGTGGCCCAACTGATCTTGGATTCTGTGAAATGCCCAGTACTCGACCACAAAAGTCCCTTTGCAGCTTGTACTGTTTTGATGTGTATTTCCATTCATTTCAACTAAAAGGACATTCACTAAGACATAATAATTTTCGCTAGCAGAATAATCTTCAATTTCACTATGGTCACCAGTTGTTCGAAGGACAGACTTAATCAATAAAATATCCATGTGGTTAAGTGAAGGATTCCCAATTACCTTCATACTTCTTTATCTCATGCCCCTTTTGCTTAGGTCAAAATATGAAGCAATATTTCTTCCATAAAGAACCATCAAAAGAAGAAGTTGACCAAGAATTTAAAGTTGTCAAGACATATTCTTCGGTTAAATAAAAACAAAAATAAGAGACTAGAACGATTCTATTTAAAGTGGTAGTGGCATATACTGAGCATTTAGAGCACATCAGACTCCACTAAAAGCATGTTTTACACATGATCTCATTTAGTCATCACAACCACCCAACTGCACAAGGTCAGCTCTTTTACTAGCGCCGTTTCACAAATGAGGAAAGTAAGGCATTGACAAGTTGCTCAAGATTATGTAGCTGAAAAGTGCTAAGGCCAGAATTCAAATCCCTCCGAAACCCGAAACCTGCTCTTAGCCACCAAGTCGTACATTTTAGACAAACAAGCCACAACTAATCATAAACACACTTAACAAGTATAAATACTGACTTCATCCTTGAAGAGGAAAAAATTCTCAGCAGCAGGTTTGTTTTTAAATTCCTCAATCTATCTGTATTTTAACTTGTTTGTTAAAGATTTTTAATATCTTAATAATAATTGGCCTCATTGTTTAATATTATAAAAGAGGTTATAAACACCTAAATTTATTTAATCTTCAGAGCAACCCTGTCAGGAAGTTTCAAGAAATACCATTATCTTTTTGTGACAAAGAGGAGAGTATAGCTCAGGAAAATTAAATGGCTAGTCTAAGAGAAGGGAAAAATATTTATCAAAAACCTATTACATTCTCAGACCCTGCAAGGTACTTTTTGAATAAGTTACCTCAGTTACTTAAGGTAGCAACAGCATAAGGTTTGCATCTCTCCTGTTTTATATAGGAGGAAACAAAAGTTCCCTGTGGTTCAGTTATTGGGCGCCACAGGTAGAATTCAAGTATGTCTGATTCCTATTTTTAGCAATTATTAATATTTATCAAGAGCCTTTTCCTATATGTCAAGTACCATGTTAGTTGCTCCATCTCTCAGGGAGGGAAGTATAAAAAGGAATAAAACAGACTTGGGACGTCAAAATAGTATTTCATTCTGGTGTCCAATAAAACGATGTTGTATTCTATGGGCTGCCTTTATCCCCAAGCATGTGGATGTAACGACTCAGAATGAAAAACAGAGCTAATTCAAACTGTCATTTACTCAAAGGATCTCAGCTTCAGAATCCAAGGGAGGATGGGAAGAAAAAGTAGAAGGAGTTGAAAATTCAGTACAAGCACTGAACCTAAAAGAGAAAATGGTTAGTGCTGAGAGAATGGGTGGAAGAAGGAAATGGGATGATGGGATAAACACGGCAAAAAGAATTTTCTTTTTGGAGGCAAAGAGATCCAAACTTTGTCTAAAGAGTTGTTCTATTCCTTTCTTTGCTCCTCTCTACCTCTTCAGCAGTCATAACTGTCACCAGTATAAAGGGATAAGAGAATGAAGGATTTACAATTAAGCTCAAGGAACTGGCTGCAGCACTTTGATCATTTACATATTGGTAGATGGTTATGTAATGGCATTCTTCACTGAAAACTTCATTGCTTGTTTTTTGATGAAGTAGATAGTAAATATGTTGCCAAGAAATGGTGGTCTGAAACCAATACCATGAAGAATTTTATTCTTCCTTTTGGATGTGTCATGGTACACTAGATCTCCAAAAAACAAACCATTAATACTTTCTTCATACTTATTTAACACCTTGATGGCATTACCTAGAGAAACCAGCCTAGCCTAAAACTGAAAATATGTAGGGAAGAAATCTGGTACTGTATCACTTGAAATATTTTTATATGTTAAAAAAAAAAAAAAGGAGAAATTAGAAAAAATAAACTTGTATTTGAGCAAAAAAAAAAAAAAAAGAAATATTTTTATATGTCTATTTATTCATCTATCCCTTTAGAGTTTATATCTGGAAAATATTACATTCTAACGATTCCAAAAATTAATGTTATCCTGACAAAACTATGAAAGCCTTTTAAATAATCCAATAATGATTTATAGCTAGTTTGTTTTCTATCTGGAAAAGTAACAAGTGAACTATTTACACAGTAGCTGCTTTCCTTATTCATCTGGTTTGGATCAAACTAATTCCATTTTTGGATAAAAGTTATCATGAACTTTATGTTTCTGATGCACAGTGGCATTTACTAGACATTACACAATTACATTCATCTATGCTTTTGGCTACTTCTGCTCCTTTGATATCAAAATAATATAAAATACTTTTGCCCATTAGGAAGAAAATTGCAATTATTCTATTCCAGATAGTAAATTAGCAAATAGATAACCAATTTCTAAAAGGCAGCAGTTTTTCCATGAGAAAGGCTGATTTGAAAGGGTAACTAAAACCAATGTTCCCTTCTGTAATCTACCCTTCACGGGCAAGTTCAGTGCTACAGGGAGCAACCTGTGTGCTTAGAGCAGCTTTGAGCTTCTACCTACTCTCCCCTATAAGTGATGCTTTCTGGGATTGGATATGAGAAATCAGAAGACTTAAATTCCTACAGAGCTCTGTACGATTGTCATTCTTTTTCAAATCTAACCATGAAATCAAAATAAATGTTTTTGAGAATAAAATTGCAAGCTGGCATAGAAAGTGATTATCATTCATTTGTGTTACAATATATTAACATACAGAGGCATACATTATGCGTATGTGTGCCATGTCTTACTGTCTTCAATCTGAGATTTAGAGATAGACATATAAATTGCAGTGTGTGTTTCAAATATGAATCAATAATGGCAAGTAACCAAAGTCAATGTTTTAGAAAGACATGATAATGAAATAATTCTTTCCTAAAATATTTGAGTTTGTTATTTATTAATCCTGTGTAAGGCAAAAAGCCAGGAAAAAGGATTTGTCACCACCACACTTGGGACCTCTGATAAATGTGATCAGTGCTGAGATGCAGTCCAGGCTGAACATGAGCTCAGTCTTTTTTGTTTTGCTTTTTGTTATTTCCTCCACGTCCTGTCTTTTACACTGTTCTTATTCCTCTATCTATAAGATTATGTCCAAAAGGAGGCTGAAATGAGAACAGGGCCAGAATGATTTGCAAGTTCCTTCTTCGGTTGATTCAATTTCTTTTAAATTATACCATTTAGTTCCATTAATGCCATTGCTTTAAAGTTACAGGTAAATTACCTGTTCATGATAAGAATTACTTCCCTGCAATTGCTCAGGAGTTCTAAAAGTGACTTTTATTGAAATAAACAAGCAAACAAAAAAGAACTAGATTATGTGCTACTCCTTTGAGCATAAATAGACAATCTAAAATTGATTCATCAAAAACAATGACAGGGATCATGTAAAGTACAGAAATTTTTCTATTTTTAGTTCTTATTTGTGTTGAGATCAACGTATCAATTTATTATATTGCTGGAATTCTTTACTTTCAGCTCAGTTTTATCCTTTGCACAAATATTTCTAAAAGTTATCTTGGAAAAAAAATCAGCATTTTTTTCTTTGCAGAAAAACAGACAACTTCACCAATTAATAAAGAAAAACAGACAAGGGTGTGATCACAAAGTGCATTCTGACCTCCAACTGTCAGCCTGGGTAAAAATAGTCATTTTTCTCTGATCCCTGGCACACATACATGCCCAGTCCTGATGCTTTGTGCTCCAGAGTGCTACTGCTGTCCTGCTTAGTGTTCCTTGAACACTCCCCCTTACAGGCACCTGTTCTGTACCCCTGGATTTTTCTTTGCTTCTCTTGATCTCGTCCCACACCCTTTTCAAGTAACTTCGATTACTATGTACTCTCTCAGTTCTGAAAAGAGTTAGGTGACTTATGATAATAATATCTCATGTCATGGGCTACAAATCACCAATTTGGGGACCCATGCCCATGTACTAAGTGCTTGTCAAAACTTGGTGATGTTCTGATCTTATACCTAGACTTGAGACCCACAAGGATGCTCATGAGAACTTGAGTTACCCCTCTAAACAGATAAACTTGCAGTTTATTTTCAAAGGACTCACCCAGTCTTCAGGGTTCATAGATGTTTTTGTGGGAAAATCTGCTAAAACAGGAGCCTCATCTTTGTTCCAGACTGTGAGATGTATAAGTCTGGCCCAACAATTATTTTCTAGTCAACAGCATGTAGGTCATTGCAGAATCTTATCATGTAGTTCTCCCATGGATAAAAGGCTTGAAGATAAAACTCTGGATAACATCATTATTAATGGATGAGCCCATGAAAAGAAACCATTGCAGAGGATTAGCAGAAATGATCAAGAAAACAAAAAACATCAAGACATAATGTTGCCTTAGAAACCAAGAGAGAAAAATGTTCCAAAACAGGTAAGAGGAAAATGTGCCTGAAATGGCCAATACTAGGTTCTTTTTAATGAACTTGAGTGTTTTTAAAATACAAAGATGACTCTTCTCTTCCTATTCCCTTTCTTGCTTAGGCAATTCAGACCCCAAACCATTAGGTGATGCCAAGCAAAGTGGGGGAGCTTGGTGGCCCTAAGATGGTGTCAAAACCTGAGCAAAGTGAGGAAGGTGTCTGTGTTAGAAGCTGCCCCATGTGAGGTGCTGGGGCCCAAGTAGTGTGAGGAAAGTGCCCACCCAGAGGAGTGTGGCCAAGCCTCTGGTCTTAGAGCCCAGAGCAGGGCTAGGAGGGCACCTATGCAGTGAAGGGCGTCTATCACAGGGGCGACAGGGGACTGGTTACATGCAGAGGAGTGATCAAACACACAGATATGTTAAGGACAGTGGTAGTCAGATTTCTCACTGAGGGAGAAGGGAGGTAAAAATGTAGAAAGGGAGAAAACTAGGAAGAGCCCTGTGATGTCAGATTGGAATTGGGTGTACTAATGTGAATTCATGCATTTCAACATATGTATAAGTAGACATAAAAATAAATATAGCTTTGTCCATCACCTGGGATCCAATAGCAATAGGGAAATCTAACCCTCAGATTTTTACTTCAATTACCATTCTTCAACAAAAGGAGCCTTGGAGAAATGGCTGACTTCACGGCTAGGGCAGGGAACCTACAGGATGAATGAAACATGTTGCTGTGCCAGAAAATTCAAGAACAAACATGTTGTTATAGCAAAAAATAAGACAATGCTCAAGAATGGAAAGGATTTTTTTTAAAGGAACCAGAAGCAAGCTTAAGGTTCACAGAGCCATTGACTAAGTTAAAGACAATTTGAGTATCAAAATAAATAAGTATAGAAATGGATCATAACTAATTGAGCAAAATAGGAAACTATGAATTCACAAGCCACATTCCTATAAAATATTTATTAATTAGAAGAGAAAAGGAAGAACTTTATAGGGGAGTAGCCTAGCAGACACCATATTAGTCAGAGTGATAAAAGTAAATATTGTTCATAGGAAAAATAAAAAATGTGTGCCACCTCATAGGATGCAGATAAAAGAATATAACTTCTGTGGTATTCCTGCCAAATATGCATAACCTGAATCTAAACAGGAAGAAACATAAACTAAATCCAAATTGAGAGACCTTCTACAAAGTAACAAAAAAAATCCACATGTAACAAAGTCATAAAAGACAAGCAAGGACTGAGAAATTGTTTCACATTGGAGGAAATTAAGAGATAATTATACAGTATGCTCTGAACTGTATCCTTTTGTTACAAAGAACATTAGAACAATTGGGAATCAAGTGGAGTCCAAAGATTAGATGCATTAGATGTATATTAGTGAAGTATCCGTGTTAATTTCCTGACCTCCATGAATGTATTGTGGTTGTATTGGTGAATACTTTTGTTTGTAGGAAAAATAAACCAAACTATGTCATGGTCTGGGATCAGGGGTGGGTGATGGAATGTCTTATCAGCAACAAACTCTCAAATGATATAGAGCAAAAAGGAAAAGGTTTTATACTTGCAAATTTCTGTAAATTTGAGATTATTTTAAATTTTTAAAAGTTGGCTTTTAAATAAATTCTCTTAAATTTTCTATCGTTAGCTAATCTAAATGATTTTACCGGTCAACTGAAAGATTAGCAATATTTGCTAATTGGTAATCAAAATGTAAAAGGTAAAATACATTTTGATCATTCAGAATTCCAGATCCTGGACATACTCCATTTTGATTGTTCTTAGTGTTGCAATGTCACCAGTAAATAAATAATAAAAGTAAAATTGTAAGATCGAATGTATCTATGTCATTCAGCATGTTAGGACTTTCCTCTCTAAGAAACTGAACATTATGCTAGAGAAACTGTAGATTAGGCTAGTATGTCATTCCCATATTATTATGCCTATAACAACATGGTGTATTTTTATTTGAGTATTACCTATTTTTTCCTTTATTTTATAGATTTAAAACAATATACTATATACTTTAATACTATTAACAGTATTAAATATACACAGTAAAAAATATACTCGTTGAAAAATGAGCAAATATATTTGCTAATCATAGAATTAAGATATTTCATCCTCTGGTATATGAAGAGTGAACTAAATGAGTACATTATGAAAAGACAAAGACTAACACATTACGACAATCCAATGCTTTTAGAACAATTAATAAGTTCTCATGTCAGAGATGGGAAGTGAATTATTTGATAATGTTTCTATTGTTTCTTAGGAATTTTTGACCTGAAGCTAATGTAAAGTCTGTTAATTGAACCCTTCAGCTGCCTAAATATTGTTTAACCAAGGAATTCAGAAATATAAGAGCTCTCTGATGACTAGGTTGTCTAGAAATGTAAAAGTTAAACAATGGAATAAAAAATTATGAATTTAAAAAAATTATGAATTTTTTAAAGGCAAAGGACACAAGCCAACCGTGAAGCGAGGGATGGCTCTAGCATGATATTGATGGCATCATCACCTTAGTAGGACAGTGTGCACAGTGACTGAGAGAATACTAAAAATATAGAGTCCCTTACTTGTGTGGAGTTTGTAATTCCTGGACTTTCTTTTTAAAATCCATATCACTGGGAGGTTTTTCACAAAAGTTTTAGCCTGTTAGTCCTACCTATAAACAGTATTAAGTATAGGCAACTTCCTCAGAATTCTTAGAGTTTGGGCACATGATTTGTTGGAAAGGTTAGGAAGGATGGTTGGAAGAAGGGCAACCCTGGTTTTTTTTTTTTTTTTCCCTTGGGGCGAGCTGAGTACAGTCTTGACATAGGTTAATTTTACTCTGTTCTGGGGAAAAACCTGAACCACCAAATGTTGGCCTACAGTCCAGCAAGTGCAGGACAATGGCCACAAATGAGATTGGGCCCAAAAGTGTTGATGTATCAATGTAAATCCATCACCACTACTCAGAAAACAACTCCAAGGACATGTCCTGGCACCAGCCATGGATAAACACTGTCATCTACAGTACAGGAAACTAGGATGAAAACAAAACAAATCCACTACTTCACAGTTTTGCTCAGGGTCACATCTAAATAAGCCAAGGGAAAAATGAAAAATAGAAACTGAAAATCATAGATGTATATTTTTAATTATTATTTTCTTTGGGAAATAGACAAAATACATGATTATAAAACTACAGGAAAAAAGTGGAATTTAAAAATATTTTTTATTTTCCTTTGAAATATATTACAGATCAAGGCATGTGTCTGATCTACTATCTCAATAGTAATTCAATAATCATAGTAAACAATAAGTAAAAACTATATTAGTAAATCAAGAGAATAGTGATATACTTATATTAGATAATTTATTCCTGAGGTACTCTTTTAGTGAAAATATCTAGAAGAGAGAGAGAAGACCTTGATATTAAATTAGCTCCATTTTTTTTAAGTTACATGTAATTGCCTCAACGCATAGATTCACTTTTACTGATCTTTACCTACCAAGATAGAAATGAATATATTACTTCTCACTCCATCCGTTCTTTGATGTTTTCAGAAGTATGAAAAATTACCTCACTTCTTAATGAGATAATACCAAACAGTTTTTAATATTCTATTGCCTGGCGTGTGTTTTACTGTTTCTGAAATGATAATATGTAGTTTTGTTATGAAGAATCATATGTCTTTCAACTTTATATACTTTAGCACATTGTTTCTTCATAAGTTTGAGTTATATGTAGCATAGGGAGTTTGTTTTTCTACATAATATGTCTTGGTCAAATTAATAAAGTGAAATACAATATCATATCTTTACTGGCAAAAAGAAAAAATAATAACTACAATAATAAATCAAACAGTAAACATTGTATTTTGCAAGTTTCTTGTAACAATGACCTTATGATGTTGCTTATTACTATTGCCATTTTATAGGTGAGGCATTTGGAACTCAAAAAAATTAAAAATTATATTAAAGAGTTAGTAAATGGTAAGGCTGGATTTTATATTACTTCCATCTAAGCACATTTTTCCATTAAAATGTATCCCCCTAAATCATGAGATATCATCTTTGCAAGATTCGAAGATGATCTTTTATCTTATACAGTTGTGTGTTGTTAAGACACACGAGACTCATAGGCAATGCTCTGGACAGCAAGGAATATTTCAGTGAAGATAAATTTAGAGATATGTGTTTTAGTTTTAAATAATTATCAAATAGTATTTATAAGATAGTACCAATTTTCATGAGCTTTTTTCTCCACTTAGAAACTAATAAGTTTACTAGGAAAATGAATTCTGTGAATTTATGTATCTCCTGTGTTTGCAATTGAAACAGAGCCTTCAAAGATTTCTTACCATTATTTTAAGAAGAACAGCTCAGGACACATACTAAAGTGTTACTGGGAAAAAGGATTAAGGGAGCTGGGCATATTTTTGTTAAAATATAATTACTTTCTTCAATTTAAAAATTTTCCCATTGTTGGAATATATTATATAATTTTTCATGGTTTCTGGTCTCACTGGAAACTGTAATTGATATTGCTACAATATGTCCATAAAATATGCTTTTGCTACTTAAATAATTTACTTTTTTATAGTTCTAACTTTAGATATTTAAACACTTTCACTAGCTATCTGGAGAAAGAATATTGGTCACTAGTTGCCTAAATAAACAAAAAGGAAACATTTTAATCACCCTTAAAACAAAGGGTCTAAATTTATTCATGTTTTCCTTCTAAGTCTTTTTCTTAAATTTATTGACATTAAATAAATTATGAGGACATAAAATGAAGCAAGAAAAAACATCCCCTTAGAACACACATTAGACACGGTGGCTATATGTGTCACGGGTAACTTGCTCTAGTAACAATTGCTTTGCTGATGAATTTATTTGTCTTCTTTCACTGGATTTTAGGATACTGTTTTGATTGAAAGTTGAATATTAAATTTTAAAATTATCATTGCACCAACATTATTAGTAAAGCGGCTGGAGTACTTTAGGCCATACAAGAGGCTATAGCACTATAAACGTACTATTTATTTTCACTCTCTTACAGGACTAAGTGTGTTTCAGCAAATGTATAGGAAATTAGGTCTATGTTTTTATGTTTAACAAAAATTGGTACCAATTTTCATGAGATTCTTTTTGCAGGGAGTGAGTATATTAAGTAGGCCAAAAATGTTCTTATTTTAATTTGGGGTGTGAATTTGTGGGAGAGTCATTTAATCTTTAGATTATTTTTTCTTCCTTCTCTTGTTTTTTCAAGACAGCATGGGAATGAAGGAGAGGTGAAAATTGATAGCACTTTGGTGAAAGCCTTCAGTAGAGGCAGCCAAAAATCGTGAGTGGGAATTCATATATGAATAACTAAGTTCTCAATTGTTACAGAGTTACCGTGTCTGACACTTGTAACAGAAATATTTCTTAAATGAAGAGATCTTTCAAGGGACTAATTTCTGCAGTTTGGAGTGTAAATATTAATATTTTTAAATCCTTGAATGTTATTTATTTTAGAGGTGAAACATGTTTGAATCATAAAATTTTTGACATTTAAATGTCAAATAAAAATTAATAAAACTTACACATAAATTTAAACCTGTCTTCTTGAGTTTTCTTATAGACATTTATTAGCTTGAATGAACACTGTTCTTCTTTCTCCTCTTCTACCCACTTTTGAACATGGACCTGAGTAATGGTGTGAACTAAATATGTTTATTTCTGAGAGGAAGAGGGGAATGTATTATTTTTAATCCAACTTTTTAAAGAAAGAATAGCAGACATTTTAACATACAATATAGCTTCTTCTTTCATGAAATATTTTCATGAAAGTTGTTCTTTGAACAATAAAGGAAAAAGGAAATTCTCAGATTGAGTCTGGAAACAGATTTTCATTTGAGTCAGGCTCTGATGGCTGCCTCACTTCCAGTCACTTGGCTAACCTCAGGAAAACATTTTTTGAGTTTTCATATTTTAACAGTAACTAGCCTCATCCTTTTAATACAATGTCACAAGCATTTTATTCAAAGTCTAATCATTTCCCTAATCACCCACTTATTTGCATTTTCATCCATTTTTCTTTGTGTAGCTCTACAAAATATACATTGTAACGTTCACCAACTAGTAAATGTTCTGTTCATATCATACTTTAACATATTTCTTTGTACTTCTAGAAAACAAGGGAAATTTTATTATAAAACTACATAATTAATAATTCATAACCTTGTTGCTGCTGATATTTACTGTACCTTTCTATTTATCATGTATTTGGAGTGGGCGTTTTCATAGCTACAATCTCCTCCCTCTTTGCTAGGAATTCTATAATTCAAAAATTAATATACTGGTCTCCATTTGAACTTAAGGTTAACCGGTTTTTCTACATCATTTCAGTATCACAGAAGTCTCTTCTGAAGGTGAAGAGAAATTTTATTTTTTAAAAAAACACATTCAATGTTAATGACACAAATATTATCTAATAAAATAAAAATAGTTTACTCATAAACTATTTTAAAATTAAAAAAGAAACTAAACATTTAAGCAGAAAGCTTCATCAATTTCTTTTTTCAGAAGTAAATGGAAACCACTTCATTTTCTTTAAATCATTTGCACTCAATTTCATACCCAGAATCTCAAATTTTATCACTTTGAAGCTTTTAGTTATTTAAACATTCGACTACTGTAGATATACTTCACTATCTTTGTAATTAGCCTTTCAGAAATTGTTTTTTTCCTCTTTGGTGCAAGCACATAAATCACACTGGCACTAAAGGAAGTTGGTAATGTTCATCACGTAAAGAATAGGTCCAAATGCCTGATAACTTTGTGGAGCCGGACAGGAAATATCAAAGAAAGATTTAACTGTAAGACAGATCTTGATTAACATCAGTGTTGTTAGTACTTTGTCTTTTTTTCCCAATTGTCTGAATTATGGAATCTCCCTTTCAAAGGTTGAGGTGAAATTCTATAATTCATTTATTTTTATTTCTTACAAACTTAAAGCTAGAAAAATGGTAATTATTGAGAGGGCTAAAAAGGTAAGCTAATTTTTTTTTCTGAATGTGCATGATAGTATAACCAGTTGAAAAGTAAATGGAAAATATGGTCAATCAGCAATGTGTTTTACAAGCAGAAAGAATAGTCTTTTCAAAACACAAACCAACTTTGAAACTTTGTCTCTTCTAATTACTCTTGGGATAAAGACCAAAATCCTAACCAGAAGACCAAAAGCCTACGAGGTTCCTCTCTCCTCTAACCTTAAAGTCCCTAAGCTCCTCCACACAGGGTGATCTCTGAACAAGTTGGTGCATCTACCTGGACCAGACTTCACTGCCTTTTTCTTTGTCCAATTTAACTCAGTTGTTATTTCCTCAAGAAAGTTTCTCTTGTCCCCATTGGTGAGATCCTTTCCTTAATGCTAGTCTCCCTAATTACACTGTAAATTCCCTGAAGGCAGGAACAATGTCTGGCTTTTGTTCAACCTTAGGTCCATAACACCTGTTATGGGCTGAACTGTGTTCCTCCAAAATTCATTATGTTGATGTATCTCAGAATGTGACTACATTTGGAGATAGCGTCTTTAAAAAGTCAATGAAGTTAAAGTCAAGTCATTAAGGTAGGCTCAATTTAATATAACTGGTGTCCTTATACGAAGGGGAGATTAGGACACAGACATCCACACACAGAAGCAACACCATGTGAAGACACAGCAAGAAGGCGGCCATTTGCAAGCCTCAGAAGAAGCAAACCTGCTGACAACTTGATCTCAGACTTCTAGCCTCCAGAATTGTGAGAAAATATGCTTCTGTCTGTTTAAGGCACACAGTCTGTGGTACTTTGCTATGGAAGCCCTAGCAAACTAAAACGACATCTAACATAAGGGCTAGCACATAGTAAATAAACATTTTTGGATGAATCAATTAGTGACATAAATCTGGATTCTGATTTTACCACGTTTTAGCTGCATGATGTAACTCAAGTTTCTAAAGAAATTCTCTAAGCCTCATGGTCCTTTTATAAAGCTGGGACCAAAAAACCCCACAATTTATAGCATTATTGAGAAGATTAACATTATATTTGTATGTATTTCTGCTCCTTCCACTTCTCTTAAAGGAGAAGAATGAGGAAAAAAAAGTTAATTTCTTGGCAAAATTTATTAAATAAAAGGGTAGCCCTTAGTGATAGCATATGCAAATTTATATTTAGTTTTGCCTTTCAGATCCCAAATATTTAAAACCTAATCAAATGCTCAAACAGTGAAGGTTGCTTTATTCTTCAAATCCTTGACAACTCCATTTCACGAATTTTCATTATAGGTTGCAATAGTCAAACTGTCATCAAAATTCAGAGCAAAGCCATCTGAATTTTATCCAGAAATATATAAGTACTTCTTCCTTGCCATCATTCCAGAATGGTCAGTTCCTCCAGGACCCATGTCCCTACTGCTCTGCTCCGCGTCAGCACAAGGAATCCAAGAGACGCTCAGGACTAGTGCAAGGCTGTGCTTCTTGTTTCTATGCAAGTTCCCTGTCCTTTTGGGGACTCCTGGGCTGTCGTGTTCTGTGTTTCATTTATCCTTATATGAAGTCAAATCACTATCTTTTACTGTATTGTTTGTCCTTAATAGAATCAACAATCACTAGTTAGAAAAAAACAAGTGTGAAACTTACTTGAAATCCTTTGGAAAAAGTAGGAAAAACTTTCAAAAATCAGCACTTTTCCCCAGTAAGTCCACTGGGGAATACGCTGGATTAGCCAAATGTGATAGGTAGCCAACATGCCAAAAAATACAGATATTAAGTAAAGTAAGAGTTTATACAAAGGAAGATTTAAAAAATAAAAAACAGAAAGGACAGCAGCCATTAACCAATAACCCGGTGAACAAAGCTCTCTTTGGATCCTCAAATGTAGTGATACACAAGATGTTCTCAGAACAAGGCTAATCACCAGACGGGGAGCTTGACTAATTGGTTGAGGATGTTTTCAGCTCTGGTCATCCCTTGACAAATAGAACAAAGAGAGACCAAGAAGCCCAATGGCTAGAACAGAAAAGTATGAGTGTGGAGTTCTGGGATCTTTCCTCCATTTGTTGTGCGCCTATGGACAATTCCTTTAACTTCACTATATTTGATTTTTACTATAAATATAACTAAGACTCTGCATACTTCCCTAAAATATTTTTCAGAAAATATTACAGGCAAAATTATTAAGGTTAAACAGAGGGAAAAAATCCTCTATATTGAAACATTCTTTTCTGCAGCAAATTAGGTTTATTTCTTCCTAATTTCTCTTTGGCCAGCATGCAGAGTCACACAGTGATATTTTTATAGGAATGAAAAGTTTTTGTTTTTTGTTTCTCTGTTTGTTTTTTTTTGAAGGGGGGTGTTGACAGGGTCTCACCAGTTGTCTAGGCTGGAGTGCAATGGTGCGATCATAGCTCACTATAACCTCAAACTCCTGGGCTCAAGCAATCCTTCTGCCTCAGCCTCCCAAGTAGCTGGGACTACAGGAATGCACCACCTTGCCCAGGTAAGTTTTAACTTGGTTGTAGAGACAGAGGTCTCACTGTGTTGTTCAGGCTCATCTTGAACTTCTGACCTCAAGCGATCCTCCCACCTTGGCCTCCCAAAGTGCTGAAATTACAGGCATGAGCCACTGGGCCCAGTCGAGATGAAAGCTTTTATGGGGCAAAGGATCACAGTCAAAGCTGACAATTTAAGCTCAGGGAATGGGGCCTTTCCATAGCTAAGGGTAGCCTAAGGTCAAGTCCATCCACTCCCCAACTCAAAAGTTGGGGATGCAGTGAGCACCCCAGAGCAAAGATGCAACCAGGTTAGATACTAGCCTTAATCTAAACAAGTGGATGTTAGAATATTTAGGAACAGCCAACACCAAAACTAAACAGAAGGAAAAAATATTTTCAAAATTTAAAAAAATGTACGATTGTGACATGAAGGATTAATGAGTTTTTACATCATAAACTTAGGTTCCCAAGCCAATGCTTCTTAAAGGGACCTGGCCTATTTTTGCTATAATGCAGTTTAAACAATATGAAGTAAACAATAAAGTCTAAAACTTAAAGAAAAAGCAGAAACCAAATGATCTGTCTCTACTGGATGGAGTGTGGCTGGCCAGGACAGAGCAAGACTAGGCAATAACCCAGTGAGAGGTACCAACACTGAGAGAGTGCTTGATCAAAGTATAGCTTGGCAGGCTCCAAACTGTTTTTGGAAGATTCTGACACCACGCTTCACAAGCACTGGCCTCTCCTGAACCTTTCCTTGTTCTGTCTAGAACCTTTCCTTGTTCTAAAACTACAAATCAGTTTTAGAAGCACCAATAATTCTGTAGCAAAGTTATGAGCTATTATTATATATTAGAAAAATAATTCTTAAAAAAAATGGAAGAGATAATGTTTTATTTCAAAAATGTTTACTTTTAGCATATATACATATTTAATTTTAGTTAAATTTTCATTCTTAAGTTTGTGAAAACTTAAAGATGGTTTTTCTGGTCAAAAAGTAAATCTACATGTCCCACACTGTATTGAATAAGAAGCGTGTGTTTTCCTGTGTTCCTGTCTAAATCTCTTGACCTTTTCCTTTCCAGATAAATTAGTGTGATTAACAATTCAGTCCCCCAAATCAGAGAAAATCATAAAATCAATTCCCTTTTTAATGAATTTGGGTAATATAACTAGCCCGTGCTTTTGGCCTGTGACTAGTTCCATGACTAAGATCACTTGAGAACTGCTTGTTTTTCATCAGCATTTGGTCTTAAAAGAAATGATGGTGTCTCTACGGGAGACAGTAGGTCAATGGCCAAACGTCAATGAAGACAAACAGATATTGTGGTTAAACAAGGTAGAGAAGAAATAAGTAAATTTTATTCCAAAAGCTTCTTGCCAGAAGTGCTATAAAGAGAAAATTCATGCTTGATCCCTTACCTCCCATTTGACGGAAAATATTCAGATGCATTTGTCTGAATTCTTCAAAGAAACTTGGCAACTTGGCCTTTCTAATAAATATAGACTGAAAAAGAGCATAAATATTAACTCCTTTACAACTCACCAACCTCAGTATGCACATTTTTACAAAGTGTATGTGAAAAATTGAAGCAAATTCTACATTTAAAGAAAATAAATTTTACCTTCCACTCAATTATGGGGATGTTAACAAGAAGGAAAAAGTACATGTTGGTGCTGAGCAAGTTCATTTCAGAAAATGTCAGATGTGTGCTCTTCTCAGAAATCTTCCCAGAAATCGTTTCCCAGAAAAGACCAAGGAACATATATTATTGTTTATTACAAGAAAAATGTGAAGGTACCAATTTAGTGAGTGTTTAAAACTGTGCCTGAGAATTTTAGATAAGTTTAATTTCTGTACAAATTTCTGAGCCAAAAGTCTTCTTCTAAGTAGAAAGGATGGTCACTTTATTTTGAAGACTATGGAACTAGAACCTGCACATTTGCCAGACCTTGAAGTAGTCTTGGTGTGAGAATGAAGGAGAGGAGAAGACTAAACCTGGAATATTGGCACCACTACAAAGGTGAGCATGAGGAGGTGGTATCTACTTCCCCAAAAGCACTTTAAGGCCAGGAGTATGTGAATAAGATGAAGTGGGAGCAGACGGTAATAACCAGACAAGCTGCAGTTCCTGACCAGTGTTCAGAATGCATATTTCCTCGATATAAATAGTCCTTCAGACTGAAATTCCAGTCACTGGTGCGTATATAAGTATGTGGCCGACAAACAATAACTGGCTCCTCATGACCCGTGCTCTTGAATAATCTCCTCTCCTGAGTGTAAGCAGGATCTGTAAATATGATGCCCCTGATTATATTAACATTTTATGGCTAAAACTATATTATCCAGGTGGGCCTGATCTAGTCACATGGGCCCTTTAGAAGCAGAGCCTTTTCTCTGGTGGGTTGCAGGAGAGGAAGTCAGAGATTCCACAGCTAGCAGACAAGGGGGAGCTCGGTCCTTCGCTTGTCCTATACTTGCAAGGAACTCAATTCTGCCTACAACCAATGAACTTGGAAGAGAGACTCAAGCCCCAAATAAGAACTGCAGCCCTGGACAACACCTCGATTTCAGCCCACAGACACTCCAAGCTGAGAATCCAGTCACACTGTACCTCGATTTCTGATCTATGCAGCTTAAGATAATAAATAGGTGATGCTGCAGGCCACTCAGTTTGTGATAATTTGTTTCACAATAGAAAACTAATACACCTGATAACTGTAGTTCTGAGTCAATTATGACTAATCTAAGAGCCTCCTAACACAGTGACTACAGATCTTCTAAGAATCTTTCGATTCTACGGTTTTATAATTTTAATAACAAGCTTCTTTGCTAACGTATCATGTTAGTCAATAAAACATGTTTAAAAGTAACCCAGTGAATTGAATTGACAACATACTTCTTTAGTATCTGTGAGATGTTCTCCCTGGAAACTGTTTAAAATAAGATCCACAAAAGATATTTCAGATTTTTTTTAGTAAACAAAGTTTCTTTGTATTATTGCACTGTAGGAGGTTTATGTTAAATTTTAGCAAATTTACAGCATTTTATGGGAAATATTTTGACTTTGGTCATCAAAACCTGTGTGAAAATTGTAGGTTACTCAAATCACATGCTCATTTAATGTTACCTCAGAGCGTTTTCCAACATGAGGATTTGATCCAATGTCCATAATTTCAAAGGATATAAATCTGGTAACCATAAAATGGTGAGGCAGCAGGGCCAAGTATAGAAACCATGTGCAGTGAAGCAAGTATGTTTCCATTTGGTCTCTGTATTCCTTATTCTAGAGAAACCCTATTCCTCCCCCAAACAAATCTTGTTTTACTTATGTCTGTTTTAAATAGCGAGTACATGCAATAAACTACCACATACGGTAAAGAAGGCCACATCATTTAAGAGTGCATGTAATAGTGATAACAGAGTATTTTCAGCTGAAACAAATGAGTAACAAACTCCAGTTTAAACAACACCTCTTCTGGGTGAAAAGTTTCTCAAATATTTAAAACAAGCTCATTATGCAAACCTGTACTAAGTAGAGGGAAAAAAGAAAAGAAAGGAAGTTTTCTATCTTTTCCCTGTGGAGTGAGCCTGTATGGTACATGTTTCACAAATCTGAACAGTAACAGGTTTTAGTCTTAGTTCGTATTACAAAGATCACCACAAATGGAAACTGTGAAGGCTAAAAAGTCTAGCTTGTCAAAAATATAGTTAGAAAGCATCACAAAACACTTCTATAAGTGACGTAAGTCTTTAGTAATGAATAAAGCAATCTTAATTATTAAATAGCTATGTTTAAATGGATGTCTATGGCACAGAACAAATATAAAAATATTTAAACAAAGTCAGATGTACTAAAAATTTGAGAAAATCTTTGCCAATGTTAGGGCAAGGAAAGTGTATCAAAGTAAATGAATTAATGTATTTTAAACATTTAGAACAATCCTGAACTGTTATATACTATATTATTAATATTATCCTTATTTTAACTGTATTTTCATCACGGACATCCTTTGATCTAAGCTCATTTGTTATGTACAAAAGTGATTCCAGATACACGTTCAAATACCAGAAGTTTGTAGTAGCACAATTGAAGGGATTAAAAGATTCTAAATAATCTCTAAACAAATCAAAAATAGCTACAGTGCAATTATCACTTATAGTGTTTAGAAAAGCATTCGAAGTGCTGTCTATTCATTCGCCATCATCAGCATGTCTGCTCAGATCTGCTCACTTCTCTGACTAGCGAGTAACATTGTAGACACTCCAGTGTGCATTCGGCCTCTCTCTGGCAGTTATTTGACATTGTACTAGTCCTGTTCCCTCTTGTTCAGCGCCAGCTTACCCCTCAGTGCCACTGCGCATGAGCCTCTCGGTTCACCATTTCATCCCACAGACTTCACAGGATAGGTGAGAACAGAGATAAACTGCTCCCATCCGTCAGCTGTCACTTGATGAACATCTGGGAAGGGATCCAGTATGCAAAAGGACATCAATTTAAAAACATTGTGTTCCACATGCTCTTATGCAGCCAATTTGCTGAACAGGTTCAAGAGTATGAGTAGGAAATATTTATTTTATTTTTCTCTTGTATCTGTCTTCAGACCTACTCTGTCATATTTTCCTTCCCCTGCCCTTTGGCCATATCTTAGACAGATTCCACAGCTTTCTGATTACTTTCAGGCATTAGAACAGTCTCCTTTTCCACATCCTTTCCAGTTTAATATAAATCTAAGCATTCAGTCCTCACTCAGTTTTAAGCTTCTCCTTTCCAACCTCACTCACACCTGATTTCCAGTTTCATAGTAATTGGAAGCAAGGCCGGGTATGTCTTGCTCTTCCTTTTTCATTCCTGACTCACTGTGCTGCCTCGGGCTCCCCCAAGACTGGAGTTGTGAAGAGAGTTGAATGTTAGTTAGATGGGAAAAAAAAAATCTATTTTAAATTAGCAGGTGCCATTTGTATTTTTTTCTTGGTTGTTGGAAACCCTCTATCATGGAAGATGTCCAAATATTGACTGTCTTACATATGAGATATTTTGGTGGGTTCTCTGGGAACTTTCCCCCATAGGAAGCTTCACTGTTACACCATTTACCAACGTGACTTATCCCCAGTCCCCATTTCTAATGGCATGCCATACAACCTTTGTTCGCTGGGTCACCTTGCCCCACTAGACATCCTCTCTAAAAGGCTCTATTTTGCTTCCTTCCAGTTCCTTCTCTGGCTCAAGGAAATACACCGCTGCCCTCCCACCAATGGTATTAGTTGCTGTCACTGCAGCCTTCTCACTTGGTCTTCAACAGTTACCCCAGGTAGCCTCTCACAGTTTAGACTATTCTAGCTAAAAAATCAAACACATTCCTGATGCCTACTGAAGCTGCCATAAACAGATCAGCGTCACCCAAGAGCTTGCTAATCCACTCCACTCTGATGGCAGCACAGGAAAAGCTTGCTCACTTCTGCAGCTCAACCGGCAACTGCCAGGAGCAATAGGTCAGCTTCCCCTGTCATAAATTATTCCCTCAAAGAAGGCACCCTCCTCCACTTAGCCTGAGTTAGGAGAAAACAGCTCTCTCCTGACTAGGCCAGCAATCCTTTCCAAAGCATCTTTCTCTTCCTTCAGATCTCTCTTCTCCAGGTTTATCCTCTCATATCACATTGCCTAAGGATCATAAGATCATTTTTACTTTTTTTTCATCAAGTCCTATGGAAATGTCAGTACTGGCCTTCAGAACATGACAGCACTTAAAATACATGCGTATCAGCTTTGAAGCTTCTGCTGACACCATGGGACAGCAGGAGGATCATATTTAACATATAGTGCTCTAGATTGAAAGGAAAATAAACATATAATTTGTGTGGGTTCACCTGCCCTAGTAATTACTTTAGACTTTATTAAGAATATACCTATAGCAATTAGATACATATCTATAGCCTTAGAAGTCAAAAGAAGATATTTTCCGGGTAGTAGGAGAAATAGAGAAGAAAGCTTCCAAAACAAAGCTGGATCCTTAGTGTCTCAATTATGTTGGATGATTTCCTCAGCATCCTCTTCCTGTCCTTTCAATCTGTGTAGTGGTTTTAAAACATGTCCACAAATTCTCTTATACTTCTCCTTTTAAGGATTGGAGTTTAATGCCCCTCTCCTAGAATGTGGGCTGCACCTAATAATTAACTTCTAACCAATAAAATATGGCAGAATTGATGGGATATGACGAGACATAAAAGTCATTGAGGGTCCTCCTTGCTCTTTCTCTTGGCCCACGCACTCGGAGGGAAGCCAGCTGCCGTGCTTGCAGGACACTCAAGAATCCCTATAAAAAGGCCCACATAATGATGAACTGAGGTCTCCTATGAAGAACCATGTGAGAGAGACATCTTGGAGGTGCGTCTTGTAGTCCCAGTCAAGCCTTCAGATGACTGTAGCCCCAGCTGACAGCTTGACTGCAGGCTCCTGAGAAACCCTGCACCAGAACCTCCGCTAACCACTCTTGAATCCCTGACACAGGAACTGTGACTTTATAAATGTTTGTTGTTTTAAATCACTGAGTTTTAAGGTAATCTGTTATGTATCAATAGGTAACTAGTATAATATGGTATCTTTACACATTCAGGTAAATTTAAAATCTCATATCTTCTTTCCTGAGTTTTTTTATGCCATGTATCCCCAAAAGATACTAATAATCAAAAGCATACCTTGACTCAAAGTCCAACGCTGTGATAACTTCCTTTTATAACAGTCTAATCATTCACCTGAGCATAATTACTAATCCACAGACAGATCATCTGTAACCTCCCCGACTCCTGGTGAAATGAGTAGTTCTAACAGGAGTTATTCAGGAAGATACACACAGATTAACATAATGTATATCTGTTTACTAGAAAATCATATTGTGGTCGACAGTTACATGAACTACTAGTAGATAACGAAGAGAAGATCCCATTGTGCAAAATTATTCCTCTGTCACTGATATTTGAAAGTAAGGTATAATAACTTATACCTATTTGTTTGAGATTAGCTCAGTGCTAAAATTCAAATAACTTCAGTAGAGATAGCTTTATGTTGTTTTGGGTAAACTACTCTTTTGAGTATGAATGAAGGGTGTGAGATTAGGGTGTGGGCCACCAAGGAGAAAACAGGGAAATGAATTCAAAAGCTGAGAGTGCTAAGGAAAAATTCAGTGGCTTTCCAGACATGCCATTTATGGCCTTGTGTCCTTTAAAACTCTGTGAATTAGATGGCATCAGCTCCCAGAAGGAAGGGACCAAGTTGTGTGTCTGTTAGGAACAGCACCTAACACAGTCCAGTCAGTAGAGTACTAAACCACAACACAATCATCAAGTGGCAGATAGTCAAATGTCTATTCTAGTAAGCAGCTGTTAGACTTGGAACTGTCAACAACATCACACACAACTTCCTGGACATTTTCATTAGGGTCACCTAGGAACCACATCAACAACAAAGCTAGACAAAAATTTACCCAAGGAACAAAACCAGACTCCTGGAGTGTTGCCAGTCCTGAAAAAAGCTTGCAGAGCTGTGTTATCTATGAGTGACAGAGAGGTGACAGCTGAACCCTGCAGCAATTGAAGATGAAAAACCAAAGGGATGTGACCACAAACAGGACAGTCAGAAGAAATAGGGCTGCTGCAACAAGCTGAGTCAAAGGACATCCATTTCCTAATGAAAACAAAAGCAAAAGCAAAGACAGCCTGTGCTGGGGATCAGAAATCAGACATGTCACAGAATACAGCTTTGGCTATAAGCAGAGAAGAAACTGTGAACCTATGAATGCCATCTCCCTTAATGGAGAAAAATCTAACCAAAAAGCATAGTAGGCATCTTGTTATATACATATACATGTGTATAATCTACCCTACAGGCTGTGCCCCACTCCTATCAGCACCCAGAATGTACACACACCAGCTACCACCACCTTTGAACCTACTTTTAGAATAATGTTTCCATTTTCCATTGAGTTAGATCCTATGGAATGAAAAGGGCTATTTTTCTGCACATCAAAAACTAAAATGTTATATTAGATGATTACGAATGCCCTCATGGCAGAGTCTTTGACATAAAGAACATTTGAGACCACATGAAAGCAAAATGTCATCATAAACCAAATTTTAAAAACACTAACTTAGATTCCAGTGAAATTGTGTTCAATGTGAAAACACAAAATGGTTAGAAACATGGAGCATATATTACTTTGACACTCCAGACTTTTTTTTAAACCTCAGATTGAAACTAGACATTATTTTAAAGTGGGAAAAGCCATTATAGTTGATTTTTGTCAGCTTTATGTTCAGGCCACAGATGTTACCATGACACTTAATACTTGTGGTTTATGGGGAAAATTAGAACAGAATGCTCACAATTCAACTGATATATCACCTGTCCACAGCATTGTTTTATTTCACTTAAAAAAATCCAAATATGATTTTAATAACTGAAAGGATTCCACAATATTCTGGTTTGGTGACTTGACAGTAAGAGGTCAGTTTTTATGAAAATTATTAAAATATTTATTTATTACCTGTGAGCCTAAATTATATTTCCAACTTGCCATTACTTCTCTATGTATATTCTATATATTTTAATAAAATTTAGAGGTGAATAAGGGAGGATATGCTTTTTCATAGGTATTGTAGTTTATAAGCATATGATCAACTTTTGAATTGTGTATTTAGGGTAGGAGCATGGTATGCAAGACAATTTCTTGGTTTCCTGAAATCACAGAATAAAACGCTTTTCTTACTCTAACTAATAGGATCCCCAACTAATTTTGCAGCTAAATTTCAAATTTGTTTCACAAAAGCCAAATAGCATGTTAATCCACTTTATGATATAGAGTTTATTTTTTGATATCATATATAAACAAAGTCTTTTGACTTGCAGATGGTTCCTGGAACTAATTTTCTGATAAATAAAACACAATTCAATGTGATAACTATCCCTTTGGGCTTTGTAATATTTTAGTCCTTTTATAATCCTCGGTAGCTCCTCCCACAATACTTCTGGTGCCAGACATAAAATGTCCAATATACTCTTTAGCCACATTCATAAATCCATCCCTCTCAAACCACCTCTGTTTAGCATTGGTACAAATCCAAGGTCAGAGTAAATATATATATTTAAAATTCCTCTTAGGCCACAGGAAAAATAAGGATGAGAAAATAGCAAACTGTGGTGAATGACTTATGAGTCAATGTGAAAATATTGAGTAAGATAAATTTTAAAAAGGTCCAAATGTGATGAACCACTTGGATACCTTCAAATTCTTTATCTTCATCTATAATAAGAAGAATGTAATGTATCCTTCCTAAGAGGAATCTTACTCTTCTGCCTTTTAAAAATTGTCACAGCCAAATTTGCATGAACTGAATATCTCTTGTGACCAAAAACTGGAGTTGGAGTACTCCAAGATTATCTATTTCAAATCCTATCTTTACAGATAAAGAAACATAGACTCAAATATTTGCTCAAGTAAACCGGCTGTTAGATGTGTATCTGAGACTGGAGCTAGGTTCCTAAGAATTTTGTCCAGTGTTATTTCTTTTAAAAGCACACACACACACACACACACACACACACATTTCACATATATATGTATATGTCACATGTATGTGTCACATATATTCATTAAAGCACCACCATGCTTTAAAAATAGAATTCACCAGCATAGGTTTGAAGTTCATTTCAAATAGCATCCCCCTCTCTCTTATCCTAGGTATTAATAACTACTAACCTAAATTTTTATCTTTGTCACACACGGATATAGACAGACTTGCTATCATTTAATGTTGCCTGTTTTGGTGTTTCAATAAATGGAATCATTTCAAATATATTAATCTGACACATTTTTTTGCTTAGCATTGTATGATTTTGAGATCATGCATATTGATATATGTGTAATTAATTAATTTTCACTTCTACAGAGGATTCCATTGTATGAATATATCACAATTTATTTAACCTCTTGCACTGATGAACATTAGATTGTTTCTGTTTTCCCTCTTACAAGCACATGCTACCCTGACCAGTCTCATATGTATCCCCCGATACAAACATTCTAAGTCATCTCTAAGGAATAGCCTGGGATTGAAATTGCTGGGTCTTAGGGTATGCACATCTTCAACTGTATACAGTATTGCCAAACCATTTTCCAAAGTAGCTATACCAATTTGTCTAACTATTCTTCTTTCTTGACAGCATTACCAACATTTGGTCTTGTGGAAATTTTAACTGTGGCCAATCAGTGGATATAAAATAAATTCTTATTGTGTTTAATTTATATTTTCCCAGTCACCAGAGAAATTGGAAATCGTTTCATGTATGTATTTGTTGTCATATTTCTGCTCTCAAATGCCTGTTCATGTGAATTATTCATTCATGATGAATTATTAATCTTTATTTTTTGAGTCATAGGAGTTATTTATGAATTTTGGTTATTTGTCTTGTTTACTTCCCTTTGTTACTGATATCTTTTGACGAACAAGATTCTTAATTTTAATATTATTTAATTTTACTTTTTCTGGTTTGATCTTGTTTTTCAGGTTTAGTGATTTCTCTATTTTGTTTAGAAAACATGACCCTATTCAAATTACACAACAAACATTTTCTTAAATATTTTAAAGGTTTTAGTATTTTGCACTTCATAATTAAGCCATGAACCATTCTGGAATTAATTTCATTTATTATTTTATATATCCAGGCTTACATTACTGTGTAGGTCTGTTACTAGATGTTCTATTCAGTTCTATTGGCCTATTTATCCAATTTTGTATCAATATCTATTGATATAATCTTTTAATTACCCTCAAATAATAATAAATTTTAATGAGGCAGACTTAACTCACCTGGTTCTTTTTTAAGATGTCTTGGCTCTTCTTGGACCTTTGCTATTCCATTATGAATTTTAGAATCAATTTTTCAAATTTCATAAAAATTCTTCTTGGGATTTGAATTATTTATGACCACCTTGCTAAACTTTCTAATTAATTGCAATAATTAAATTTATAATTCTTTTGGATTTTTCATGTGGACAAACATATATTTTAATTCTGTGAATAATTCAGAATTTTTTTTAATCCCTAAATATTTTCCTTCTAGGATCTCTAGTACAATACTAAACAGAAGTTTCTACAGTGGGAAGATCACATTATTCTTTACTTAAAGGAAAATATGTTAAAAAAAATAATTACAACAAATTAGCACAAAATTACAAATTGAAATAAGTGTCAAAAGAATGTGTCAATTAACCACATGATGTAGCCGAGGAAGTTAATTAGCTAAAGTATGAAAGGAAAAGTATTCCAGGTAAAGGAGACTTGATATATAAATCTCTGTGAACAGAGAGAGTGTGGTTAATAGAGCTTGGAAATCAAGAGGGAAAGAGTACAAGCTGAGGCTGGAAAGGCACACTGAGGTCAGACCCTTCATGACGCTATAGGCAAGTGCTATGGTTTGAATATCTGTACCTCCAAAACTCATGTTGAAATTTATCATGGTAGTGAGACTGGTGACTTTATAAGAAGAGGAAGAGAGACCTGAGCTAGCAGACTCAGTCCCCTCGCATGCAACGGCCTGTGCCAACTTGAGACTCTGCAGAGGGCCGCCATCAGCAATAAGGCTCTCACTAGACATGCCACCTTAACCTTGGACTTCCCAGCCTCCAGAATTGTAGGAAATAAATTTTATTTCTCACAAATTACTCGGCGTCAGGTATTCTGTTACAAACAACATAAAATGGACTAAGACAAGAAATTGGTACCAAGAGTGGACTGTTGCTGATAACAAATATCTGAAAATGTGGAAGCAGCTTTGGAACTGAGTAATGGGCAAAGAGCAGAAGAATTTGGAGTAGCAGTCTATAAACAAACCTAGATTCTGATGAGGGCTTAGAAAAAAGAAGACTAGGGAAACTTTGGAACTCCTCAGAGATTGGTTAAGTGGTCCTGACTGGAATGCTGATAGAAATATGGATGATAAAGTCCATGCTGATGAGGTCTCAAATGGAACTGAGGGACAAAGTATTGCCTGGAGCAGAGGCCATCCTTGCTATAAATCGGCAAAAACTTGGCTGAACTATTTCTATGCCCAAGGGATTTATGGAAGGTCAAATTTGAGAGTGATGAACCAGGATATCTGACAGAAGAAATTTCTAAGCAAAATATAGAAAGAGCTGCATGATTACTTTTACTGCTTACATTGATATTTGGGAGCAAATGAATAATGTAAAGACAGAATTTATAATTAAAAGGAAAGCACAGCAGAAAGACTTGGAAAACTCACAACCTGGCCACATAGAGAGTGAAAATTGTATACAGGAGAAGAAACCAAGTGTGTAACCCAGCAACCACTTGCTAAAGAAATGAACACTAATAGAAGTGAGCCAGGTGCTCTTCCTCAAGGCAATGGAAGAAAAACCTCAAGGGCGTTTCAGAGATATTTGAGGCTTCCCCTCTCATCACAGGCTCAGAAGCCTAGGAGGGCAGAATGGTTTCAGGAGACAGGCCTGGGGTGTTCTCCATGGGCTTCCTTCTCAGAGCCACCTTGGGATTCTTCTCCTTGCATCCCAGCACAGCACATTGTACTACCCCAGCTGTGGTTTAAGCAGCCCCAGGTGTAGCTTCTGCTGCAACTCTGGAAGGTAAAAGTTGTAAACCATGGTGGTGTCTATGTGGTGCTAATTCTGCAAACTTGCAGAAGGTAAGAGCTGTGGAGCCTTGGAAGCCTCCATCCAGATTTCAAAGAATGTTGTTGAAAACCTGGTGGTCCAGGCATAGGCTTGTCACAGGGGTAGAGCCACTGCAGAGAGCCCCCACTGGAGCAATACTGAACAATATGTGACAAAGATATGAGTTTTGGGGGCCCAGAAGCAGAATGCTTTGATTCGAATATTTGTCCCCTCCAAAATTCATGATGAAATTTATCATGGAAGTGGGACTCATGGCTTTATAAGAAGAGAAAGAGAGACCTGAGCTAGCATGCTCAGCTTCCTCACCATGTTATGTCCTGTGCCCTCTCAGATGTCTGCAGAGTCCGCACAAGCAATAAGACTCTCACCAGCTGCACCCCCTCAACCTTAGAATTCCAGTTTCTAGATCTGTAAGAAATAAATGTCACTCCTATGAATTACTCAGTTTCAGGTATTTTGTTACAAGCAACAGAAATTAAACTAAGGCAGCAAATTTTCAAGTAATGGGAAGCCACTGAGTGTTTTAAGTGGCAAGCTTAATGTGATCAGATTTTAGTTTTAAAATATGAACTCTTTTAAAACCTGTCAGTTATTCACAGATTGTATATGTATTTGTTTATATGGAAAATCCAAAGGAATTCTCAGACTAATTATGGCAACACACTGGCTATAATGTGAAGAACTAATGTGAGAAGGCAGAGAGTATGGAGAAACCCAGTTAATAGAAGATTACAATCATATGGACAGGAGATCATGGTAGCTCACATTTTCGTGATCCTGTTAGAGAGGGAGGAAGAGAACCATTCAACAAACCAACAGTAAATAATATCCATAAATTAGATACCATTCTTTACCAATTTTAGGAGCTCAAATCATCCACTGGGCCTAATGGGAAGCAATAATCCACTCCATTTCCTACCCTCTTTCTGAAACCCTTAGTTTTTCATCCCAATCCCATATGTGGATTTGTTTCCCTATGGGAAAACAAAAGCTGCCATACACAGTAATGTAAATAGATGGTGTGGTAGGTAGAATAATGACTCCCCCAAAAATATTCAATCCCCAGAATCTTTGAATGTGTTAATGTATATGTCAAAGAGGGCTTTGATGGTATGTAAATTAAGGATAATGAGATGGGAAGATTATTCTAGATTATCCAGGTGAGCCCAATGTAATCACAAGGGTCCTTAATAGAAAAAAGAAGCAGTTAAGAGATTCAGTGTGAGAGAAGGAGATGTGATGATGCATCTCCTTAGCCACAAACCAAAAAATAAGGCAATTCCTAGAAGCTAGAAAAGGCACTAAGCAATTCTCTCCTAGAGCCTCCAGAAGGAACAGAGCCCTGTTGACCCATTTTAGGCTTCTGACCTCCACAACTAAGTGATGCTCAATGTGTGTTGGTTTAAGCCACTAAGTGTGGTTATTTTTTATAGCAGCGATAAGAAACTGACACAGATGGGTAGAGGCTGTGGAGGCTGTGAAGTTCTTATTTTCACTTTCAAAAATCCCAGCCCAGCCAGCGAAAAAATATCTCGTTAGGAATAAAATGAGTTTTCTTTTACTTTTAGGGGGACAAAAGCATTAAACTATGCTTGTTCAATTAGATAAAACAAGTATTTATTGAATGCTTAGATTCTAGAACCAGGCTCAGGGAAATGAGTTTAGTTAAGGACTTTGTGATTACTCACTGCAGAGTGTATGTTTTATTAATTCAGTTTACTTCAGGTCAACAAATAGTTATTGACTGTGTAGGATTTGTACAAGGAGCTGATAGTACAAAGACTTAGAATTTGGCATGGCTTTCAGCATTAAAAAAAAAGGGAACAAAAGTTTCCTATGAGAAAGTTGAAGGAAGTACTATGGAATTGGGCTCAACTTTGGCCAGTCGCCAGTCACAACGGATATCAACAGATTGCTTACAAAGCATATCAGCAGGGATTTAACAATATCATTGATAACTATAAGAGTGGAAAATTTTATGTAACCCACAATAAGAACATAGTTTTAAAAAAATGGCCATGGCTCCAAAAATTAAAGACATTTGTTATAGGGAGACCAACATGTAAACAAAAAAATAAAAATATCAATATAATGAAATAAGCACCATGAAAGAAGTGGTCACTGGGATTTCTAGGTGCACGGATTAGAAACTCTGAAGCTGGGGATAAGAGGGAAGCCTCCCTGGAACAGGTGCTGCCTGGGCTAAGAGAGAAAGGACAGGGGTTTACCAGGTCATCCCTAGTGCAATCTCAGAAGCAATGCACAGACAGAAAACTCATGGTTTTGGGGGGAACCACAGGAAGTTCGGTATCCACGTAGGATGTTAGATTACAAAAAGGAAAGAGAAAAGCAACAAGGAGACTGAAAAGATAGACGCAGACAGACAGGGTTGCAGAGGTTCCTGAATGTCACATAAATAGATTTTACTTCATTTTACAGGTGACAGAAAGCTTTGAATCATTTTAAGTAGAAGACTGACAGGATCTGATTTGCAGTTTATGCACATTCCTCTGATGTCAGAGTAGAGACATATCTAAGAAGGTGTGACCAAGAGCAGAGAGACAGACTATTCGACAGATATCACAAGTATCTAGACCAGAGCTAGGGCAGTGGCAAGCAGAGATGGGAAGGAGGCAGATTCGAGAAATGATTGTAGAGATAGATCAACAGGATTTGGAAGGAATTGGATTGATAGTTGAGAAAAAGGAAGGGCCTAGGATCATCCCTACCTCTCTGGTTTGGCCAACTGAATAGTCAGTTATGTCATAATTAAAACAGGAAATATAGAAGGGAAAGCAGTTAAAATTTTGGTAGAGGGGAGTAAATAAGTTTCCTGTGGGGCATACTAAGTGCCAGGACAAATGTCAGCCCTGATATGTGAAGGCAAAGAAAAAAAAGAGCAAGTTGCTAACTGAACCATTGTGACCACAGTAAGTGATTTGTTCTTACCTTCAGAATTTTCCTAAGAGATTTTTTTCTTTCCTTTGTTGCCTGCCATTTGTATTTGTTTCTGTTTTGAAAGAGTTATGAAGAGATTTTGAACAGCTTGCCTGTGCAATTCTCTGTATTACTAAGTTAATATCCAGTGGCTCATGGACAAAAAGGAAATCTGGGTATAGCACATTTATCAAGAAAATATATGTATATGGTCCCTAAATGAATGAGGTGGGAAGTGTTAAGCAAATGCTATAAATCTTGCTCTTAGTATAAGAGTTTTTTCTAGAAGGTTGAGCTTCTAGTTGGCAGTACTTACAATTTTCAACTAAATATGCTGTTATCATTCAATTGCTTATTTGTATTTTTCATTTGCATTAGACCCTTAAACGTAGTAAATGACTCTAATTGTTTGACATATGTAGCAACAAATATTTGAAGATATAAAGTTTAATATAAAAGCAATCCAAATCGAAAAAAAAGTTGTGGCAAGATGAGAATGCAAATGCAAAAATCTGCTTCAGTCTCACAGATAATAAGCTGTTCTATGCAGCATGTCAGGATAATTAAGAAATTCTTCACAAAGCAAATTAAGAACCCTACAAATACAATTCAAAACGTTATAAATTTTTTGAAAATTTTAAGTTAGCAATAAAAATAACTTATTTAAAAGATTAGATAACACGGTGTATTCAGCAATAGAAGCCATCTAGTATGGTTCTATTTCCTATGTAGGATATTAAACCTTTATATGTAAGATCCTAATTCCCTCTTCATAAGCATAAATCAGAATGGATAATTAACCATTTTTTCTTTAAAGTATAGTTTTCAATTCAAATGTAATGGGTAAATTGAGGACATTCCAAAGCCATGAAAACAGCAACAGAAGACCTCAGAAACTGTTCCTGTCTTGATGTCTACTCTCCAAATATAACTAGGCCAGACAAATCTGGAGTTTATTTTCAAATAATTTTACAGATAAAGATTACCCTGTCTCCATCAATAACCCATTTCAGTGTTCCATCACAGGAATATCCTGTGTCTTATTTCTCCTATACTTTTTTCTAAATTATTTGAGCTCTAACATTCCAAATCTGTGGAAAATGATCATCCTGAAATAATTTTTATAATTTAATAGTTAGCTAGCAGTAGCTATATTTAAACATCCTTCTTGGAATAGCTAATAGTGATCTGAATGAAGGCTTCTTATGTTACATAGGATGTAGAAAGACATAATTTATTTTTACTATTTAAAACCCTTAAGTGTCTTTAGAAACACAATTGACTCTGTTCCAATACTATAGTTGTAAAAAAAATTACCCCTAAACCAAGTGGCTTAAAATAACCTAGTCTCGGCTAGAAGACGTGAAGGCTGGTGTCTGGAATCAAGTGAATCCATTTACTCATATGTCTAATAGCTGATGTTGGCTGTCAGCTGAGAATTTAGCTGCAGCTGTAGCCTACCTAAAACATGGCCTCTTCATGTTACCTGGACTTCCTCACAACCTGATAACTATGCCTCAAAGGCAAATATCCCAAAAGAGGGAGCAAGGAAAAAACTGTATCATCTTTTATGATCTAGTCTCCGAAGTTACATGACATCATTTCTGCCACATTCTATTGATCCAGGCATTTATAAAACTCTACTTAGATTCAAAGACAGAGACCATGGTTCCCAACTTAGGATGGGAAGTGTCATTGTTACATTGCAAGAAAAGCATGTGGGATGGGCTATATTGGTGCAACTTTTTAGAAAATACAATCAGCCACAGGCTGGATTCCAGCAAGAATGTGTCACACATCAAAGGACATCATTGCTAGGAAATAACAATATTTAACTAATATCAGTAGGCTTAGCTAAAGTAATAATGTGAAAAACATATGTAAAGGGAAACATTTCTTCTTATTTTAAATATTATTTACACAGTATCCACAGCAAAAAATACACAATTCTGCAAAGTTTTACATAGAAAGTGAGTATAAATTTTGAAACACAAATAATTCCAATTTGAAGAGAACATTCCAATAAACCATTGTATATACAAGCAAATAAACAGCTGCCACTACACAGCTTGAAGAGTAAACAGTGAGATCATAAAGGGATGTGGAAAGATAGAAGCTTCTGTTACCAATTACAAAAGTGAGGGATGCATCTTCAAATGCTGGTGAGGTTTTTTACAGATTCTTGTGGGAAGGCATTGCAGAATTTAACATACAAATTGAATGGCTATATTCAGAAGAAATACTTGGACTGAAAAGATTCCAGCATTTTCTGCTTTCTGAAATTACCAAAATGTATTATATTATGTCATGGAAATTTAATCTTCTATTTTGCTCAATTTTATTACGTCTAGTTACTAAACATAAGCTACAAAAATTAAGAATTAAAAAAAAGGATGAGACAATTACTCTTTCACTTAACCACATAAAATATGTAGTTAATGGTGGGCAATTATATACATAATATAGTTTGTTCCTGTGTAATACTAATCATAATGGAGAGCTGTTGTTTTACATACCCAGAATGCCCCCAGCTTCAATGCCTTCTTCTGAGAGCTTCCTTTAGCCCATTCTCCATCTATATATGGTTTTTCTGGGAACTGTTAAATTCTTGAATGATTTCAAACCTCTGGTCAAAAATTGATTAATACAGAAATGCAATCTGACCCCAGCCAAGACAAGGAACTCAATCTTCACGATTTGTGGACCTGAAATCAAAGGAGCCGTCTGGTGGCAGGAGCTTTTAGACATACAACTGGGAGTGGAGTTGTCATGTTTTTCCACCACAAAATCTACTCTACTGTAAGTAAAGGATGAAGCCAAAGTAGGAAGAAAAGTGGAAATGGAGAGAGTCCTGGTTTCATTTGTCTCCAGGTTGCTCTTGAGAACTAATCACAACGTTTTCCCCTGGTTCTCCGAGATGCCCCATGCATTAGCCAGAAATTACCCAATGGGCTACAAGGAATAGAAAACCCAGTCAACAGGGGCTTCAGGGTTTCTTATTTGTTTGTTTTTCTCAGCTTACAAGAAGTCCAGGGCTGAAGTAAGGATGTCATCAAGGACACAGTTTCTGTCCATCATCCCTGTTCCACCACCCTTAGATTAGAGCATTTGTTATGATAAGGATACAGCTGCCTCTCTTAGGTTTGGTGAGACTCTGCTGGGTAATGTATCCGAATTTCAGGTAGAATAAATCTGAGGCAAGGAGCCAAGTGTAACACTCTTCTCTCTTTGAGATGTCATTTGAGAAAAGGAGCCTTCCTAGGGACCCCCACTGGAGTCCATGGCCACTCCTCACTCTAAAGGAGTCTGGATTTCCAATGTTCTTGTTTTCTGCCTTGAGAAGTTGGGACTTACACATTAGTAATACGTAGGGAAGATGTTCAAAGCTCTTGATTGACCACAGATGAAAAAATATCTACTATACCCCAATATACTTTGACTACCTACCTGTCCTTATGCTCAGCTTGAGTTTATGAAACTTAGAAACAAATGTACAAATGGGTTAACTTTTTGTGTTTATTTCTAAAGTTTATAATGGCAGCTACACTGCATCTCATTCCTCTCGATTATGTTGGTATGTAAATTATCACACACACAACAACAGTGGCTAAAATGGACATCTTAAACACAAGAGGAGGTAATATCTTGAAGTAAATATTTTTTTAATGAGTGATGGAAGGGACTTAAATATAGAATCAAAATATAATAACAAGATTTCTTATAAGTCTAGCTTCCACAGGCCCTTCTCTTAAAGGATATTATCTTTTCCTCTAAAAAGATGGTTACTTATCATCCAATGTTTTTTCTACTACAAGACAAAAATACAAAATGGTGTCTAGCTCAAGGTAAGCCCCCAACAAATGTCAGTTCTCATTTTTAAACCCCTCCCTGTGTCTGAGCTCTTCTGGCAGCTCCAGGTTCCCATTTCCAATTGCATCTTGGGTAGTTCCCCCCTTAAATCTTGCCATCGCTCAGCTAAGAAGTGTCCATTGCTTTTCCACAAAAGGTAGACTTCCTTACCCATTTCTGTTTGAACCACAATGACCATAGTCACTAGGCTTAACGCTCATCACTGGGACCCCTCCAGCCTTCTCTTTTTCTCTCCTCCTACAGATCACATGTCCTGTGGCTTGATTTTGGGTTCCCCGTTTCTCTCAGTCCTGATATCTGGAATGCATGCCTTCTTTTAACTAGCTTTTAACTTGCAACTTTCTTTGTCATTTTTTCATGCACACTTGGACCCTATTACATGCTTCTAGCCTTTAATACTTAAACACAATAGTTGCAAACAGATTGCCTGCTCACAGTAGTCCCCTAGTCGCAATTCTATTCTCCCTGAATTGACTGTAATATGGGAATTCCAACTTATGACCCAGTAGATCCTTTTACACTGATTTCAGAGCCACACCCCTTCTTCCTTCCTCATGTTCTTGTTCATGTCACCTTCATTAATTTCCATGTTTCCACCAGGCCCAGCTACCTAATTTGTAGGGCCCCTTGAAAAATCAAAATGTGAAGTTCCTCATTCAAAAATTATTAATATTGAAAATTTCAAGACAGCCACAGCAGAGTATTAAACCAAGCATGGGTCCCTTCTAGTGTGGGTTCCATGTGACCCCGTAGGTCCCATGTCCATGAAGCCAGTCCTGACTACCACCTTATTTAAGGACTTGTTACTAAATACATTTCTCTTACAGAAAGTACTTTCTAGCTGAATTTTCTAACACCAGCTGTCTGGTTGTCCTGTAATCTTTTTTTTTTTATTTCAGTGATCCTATCACGTCATGCCCTTGCACATTCAACACAAATAAACATATTCTAAAACCACTATGCTGTTTTATATATATATTTATATATGTCACTACTCTTACATATTTGTCCTGTTCTCCTAATGCGACTGGCTGTGTCCTGACTGTGTCCTACACATTTGTTCAGGCCATTCCCTCAATCTAGAAAGCTTTTAATTTACTCCACTAGCACAAATAAATGTCATGCCGGGCCTAAGGAAACTCTGCTCCATCCATTAGTTGCTCCTCTTTACCTGTGGGTGAAATTATTTATTCTTCTTCTGAAAGCCCATAGCTTTTACGGTCTGTGCCATGCAGGTGGCTGTCATTACTGTGCTGCATGGCATTTTTTCTGTGGGAGATGGTTTGCCTTCCTCATCTTAAGATTGGGTTCTATCTTTATCTCTGTAATACCCTCAGCATGCAGTGCCCTTAATACATTCATTCATTGTCTAAAGGGTTTTGAGTCTAATTATTTTGAACATGTTATGCAAAGAAGGCCTTTAATGCCAGACATTTATATGCCTGTCTTTTTCCAGGAAAGGTCTGAGAGAGCACATTTGCTCATTCTTTGCTCCAGAATAAGATTGATCAAGATGTCCATATATAGCATGGGAAGAGGGAAGGAGAGAAAAATAGAAGAGAAAATTGGAGATATTTCTGGTTTTTCCTAAATTGGGAGATATCCAGGCTTCTTAATTTATTAGTAGTGTCTCCTCTGGGCTTTAGATACATGAATCTGCCTGCAAACACAAAATGCATTCCAAAATCAGATGGGTTGGGAATTCAATTGCATATTAATGAATTTATGGTTTCTGTTCTCATCTATTAGTGAAAACAACTAATAGTAAACTCTATAAAATGAACATGGGTGTAAGGAAATGAATGAACTAATGAAAGTCTTTTTTTTTTTTTAGAGAATTGAATGGTTTCTGAAATGTACATTCAGCAACATTGGGGCTTTTACTAACATATTTACTCACCATGTAGTAATTACTATTGTGGACCTGAAATTTAAAACTAACAATGTATGGTCTCTGAATTCTGCACGCAATAGAAAGAAAATCTTGTCTTCTGGAAGAGATGGGCCCTTATCTCTGAAATAGGAGGTGAAGCAAAGAGAGGTAGCAGCAATTGAAGCAAATTTTGTGGAGATTAAGCAAAAAATAACAAGAGTAAAAGTCATGAAAAGATCTTCCCAGGTGTTGGAATATGGCCTTCCTCTACCCCAGGAGAAACTTGTGTTGAAAAACGAGTGACTGTAGCCAAAATTTGCTAGGTGGGAATTGGCGTGCACAACCAGAACATCTGTTTGGTAGCATCATCTGTTTAAGAAACAACAGGAGCAGGGGAATAAGGACAAGTTGAGCCAGAAGGATGCTCAATTTACCACCAGTGGGGAATTTAGGTATTTGTAAACAAAACTGCCCCCGGGAGTTTTCTCAAATTAGGAAACAATGTAATACTCTCCCAAGTGCTACTTTCATTTATTTTCTCTTAGAATGAAAAGCCAATGTTGTGCCTTCTGGGGATTGTTATAAAACGTATCCTCACAAGGAATCTTACGATCATACAAAGGATTAAAGACACAAATGGATTTCAAAGCAGTGAAAGATTTTAATTGGCAAGTATTAATAGTTGACTATACAATGCCATTAGAAACAATGCTATTTCTTATGTGCTCTGCCTGCTCTCTTTTCTGAACTGGAAAAAAAAATAGTGTAGTAGAGGAAGAGAGACGGCAGTATCTGCATTTAGAAAGCAAAGAAAGGCAGGCTTCCTTTTTTCCTCTGCCTCAATCATAAATTTGATAAGCTTGCCTTCAATGGCTTTATCCAAGTCATCAACAAATATGTTTTGAAGGACAAGGCCGTGGGCAAAGCCTCAAGTTACAGCACTAGAAACTCTCATTAGTCAAGATAATTTGGATTCAGTTGTTCAACCAGATAAGAACCTACCTATATTTCTGGTCAAAAGTGGAAAATTGATAAAGAAGATAGATACTCAGAGCTCTTGACCAGCATAGTAATTACATGGATGTGATCTCATTCATCAAACTGTGTGCTTTTCTTGTGTGTTTGTATGATGTACTTGAATTAAAAATTTAAAAATAAATACCATGGTATTGCAAAATACGGAAGGAGGAGGAAGAAGAAGAAAGGTAGAAGAAAAGAAAACAAATGCAACGGAGCTTTTCTAAAAAGATCACTGGCAAGAATGACCCATTCCCAAAAAGTAAGTGCAAATCATTAGTCCCATTAGAATGTTAGCACGAATCATATAGCATTAGCTGTTTAACACTAGCAGTGTGGGTGGTGAGGATGAATTAGAAAGAAGGATGAAATTCCCAGAGAAAAGCTTAAGACAATCAGATATCAATTGGGACCCTTATAAGGCCGTGGTAGGCTGGCTTGCACTGCACCGAGATGTGAGGGCCTGCCTCTGGGGAGAACTTGAGTAAAGAGGGTGTGTTTGGGCTGTGGCAATAAAAGGGAGGCAGACATCCTGAATCCAATATCATATTCCCAGTCCTTAAGTGGGAGATGTTCAATAACAGATTTCATGACAATCTTTTGGTGCTAAGACAGGATCCCCTATTGGACCTCTCCTGCCTGGAAGGAGGCAGCTGAAGGATTCAGGCTTATAGGAAGGCTTAGGAGTATATTTTAACGTGGCTTTCAGAATTCTTTGGGGCAAGGGAGGGGGAGGAAGATGGTTTGCTTATTTTTAAATTTTATATCATTTTTCTTTTTGAGAATCATATAATTTCAACAGCATTTGTGACCCCAAATGGTATCCGAAAAAATAGGATGGTTCTTTAAAAGATTAGAAAGCTGTTATGTGTCATTTTTTAGATTTAAAAAGCTGTAGGGCACTTCTGGAGTCCCTGAGAGGCAACTAACCACAAGTATTGTGGCTGTGGCAACAGGGAAGAATCTATCCTAAAACAAGGTCAATAATTAATTTAAGGAGGTTCTGACCGGGGAGCCTCACCAATCAAATGTTTCTCATTGCGGAGTTGTACCACACCAGGAGAGGTGAGAAGGGAGGCAGAAAAATAAGCTAATTAGGTCAGTTATTCCAACCCTATGCCCAGTGTCCCCACAGACCTCACGGTGGGCCACTCTTATTTCCAGCAAATTGGTGGCAAACCCAAAGCTGGAAATGAAATTCGCTTATTCTAAGGCCAAGTGCTCTACATCACCACACTTTATTTTGGTCTTGCAAAAAGAAAAAAATATTACTGAAAAGGTAGATCAGCCTAAGAAAATAAAAAATGTATATATAGAATTCATCAGTACAACTGGAATTGTTATCGTTAATTTTATCTAGCACTATCCTAGCCACTCCCCCCTTCAATCCTGAGCATCTCCTGGACAATTCTAATTCTCTGTGATTAAGAAATACATAAAGTTTAGCATTAATTGTGCACTTTCTATATGCCAAGCATAGTATCATTTGCTTTATGTATTTGATCATCGCAGTCAGGTCTATTATAATCCCAGTTTATAGCGAGGGCTGCTGAAGTTAAATGACTCCCATAACAGAGCAGTGGAGACAGTTTACTATTTGACCGTAGAATCCATGTTGCTAAGCACATCCTTCCAGCATCTGTTCTCACCCCCAACAAGGCTTCTCTGTCCTCAGTGTATAAATTGGTTATATCTCAGAACCAGCACAGGTCAGGGGACAAGTGAAATAAAAGGTAAGAACCATTTAGGAAAACATTTTGTCAAAAACATACTACCATGCACTACTAAATATAACTTCATACCTGGAATACAACCTATACACACCCAACGGTTCATTCTTTTGAACATAAAACCATGCAATTGTCAAGCTGGCACAATTTATACAGGATTAATACTATACGATGGTTTTAGTGTTTACCCATTACACATCTCAATGTAAAAAAACAAGTTAAATCAATCACATGGATTTAGAAAATCAAACATTTGTGACAGCAATAAAGCCAGTAGAATAGATATGCATACCAATTTCCAAGGTTGTCATCTTTGCCGTGGTTTTAATAACCTATATGTTTTCCCAAACATTGATTTCTGTAAAACTACAAAATGATTAACTGGTAAAGGTGTAAATAAAAATATATTTAGACACCAAGAAAAAAAAATCTAGTAATTTTCCATCAGATAATTGTTTCCAAAGCTTCATTTGCTCTCAGATAATACAGAATGTTTTGGATTTTTAATTTTGGACTTGGCATGCCTGTACCTCAATGAGAAACACATTCTTTTGTTAGAAAAAAGCTTTGTTAGCAGAGTGAAAAAAAAGTATAACTATAATAAACTATCTGTCCTTCAGATAGAATCTGTGCCATATGTAGCTATCTGCATGATGTGGTTTGATGCATACCAAAAAGTTACAAATTATAACAAAAAGCTCTGTCACTTTTCTGCCTCAGTGCCAAAATTATCACTGTTGGTCACTGCTCTGGATTGAATAAAAAGCAGTTGTCAGGCCATATTGCTGCCTTTGAAGAAAATAGTAGCTATCAATAACTAATATCTTAAAGATAGTCGAGCTATCACATTAAGCCCTGTGGGAGTGAATCATAGCATATTTGAATATTTATAGCTAGAAGTTTGGAAGCATAGAGAATAAACATAAGTGAGCAAGTACTACTAGGGAGTTGGAAAAGCATTAAAGAAAGTTCCAACAATTAATCACTAATTTTGCTTTCAGTTGTGTTGTGCTCTTATGTCCTGTCCCTAATAAAACCCACTTCTAGTTATTAATACTTTAGTTATGGTCCTAGAAAAACCCATGCTTGGAATAATTATGATATTAAAGACAAAAATAGTTTTGATATTAAACTTTGGAAGATTTTAAGTGTGATAAAATGCTAAAATAAACATTAAAATAAAATGTAAGACCATTGGAGATTGGAAAGTTTCAGCAAGAGATACCAGTTGCTGATATAATTCTGTAATAAAAATACCACTGCTTGGCCTTTTTTGTTCTTGGTGAAATCATGTGAAAGAAATTCAGCTAAACTGCTAAAGAATTTTTTTTGTCATTAAATATTTTTTAATGGAGCTTATTATTTTGAAAAAAGTTTCTGACTTACAGAAAATCTGCAAGAATAATGTAATGAATTCCATAAACCCTTTGCCTGCTTGGATTCACCCATTATTAACATAGTCAGCCTTACATTTTGATGAAATCATTTTATCTACACTGTTAACTTTTTCTTTATACTTGCTTTTTTTTTTTCTTGGTAATTGCTCTAAGGGTTTATGATATATATTTCTAACTTATCACAATCTACCTGAAAATAAAATGTCCTATTTTCTTAAGTACTAAGTTAGGCAGTTGATATCTCTGACATTTCACTTTGACCTTTCTTCTTTTATTTTTATTGTGAAGGTACATCCTCAGTCTTTCAAATGCATGTTTGGCTTGTGATTACCTTTCATATTTTTTTAGAGCAATTTTTTTGAAATCGTGGATAAGTCAAAAATTCATGTTATTTTTAAATGTGAGTTCTGTTGTGGATTTTTTAAAAAAACATTTCAAATAAATATCCCCCTCAACTGTTTAATCAGGCTAGTAGAATGTATAGTTAAGGATATGGTTAAAAGTGAATGGTAAAAAAATAAGAAATGAGTAAATGTCTATCCCTGAATTCCCCATCCCACTATTAGAAATACGTGGGTGACATTTGTCCACAGGAGACTGATTCCAGGCACCAGAACTTACTTCACTATTGGAAATCATAAAACATTTTTTCTCATTTTCCTGTAAGAGCTGTATAGAGAAGAGTTTTCTTCCGCAGTGAGTCAAAAAGAAGGTAGATACCCTACAAAATAATGCTGCAAAGAAGACAGAAAACCAAACTATGGGTTATTAATACAGGCTCCTTTAGCTCATCTGACATTGTGATTACTTCTGTAAAAGCCACTTGGAAGAACTTATCCAGAAGAGCATGAGCCCTGTATCTCAGAAGTAAAGACAAGCTGGTGCCCAAAATCAAATTGTCCCAGATACTGTGATATCATCGCTGGCAGATAATATAGGGGGGAAAATGCTTATTAAATCCTGAAGGCTTTCAGATAAAAAAACCATTTGTTGTTGTTTTGTTATGTTATTGTTGTTTCTAAAACCAGAAGGCTTGAGTCCATATTTTAATACAAACTAAAAGTCTTTAATATAAATATTATAAATGCATATGAGCACCATGGGGAAAAAATATGTAATTGCCTATAATGTTCTCATTTATTAATGAGATCATTAGGAAAATAAATATTTCCCTAGTTCAAGTATTCTCACAGCAACCAATCTGCATAAGATGCCAGAAACCTATGTACTATTTTCCAAGATGACACACATTTCCACCCACCACTTTACAAAAGAAGAAAAAGAAAAATTGCATTTCAAAGAATATTAGACCTATCAGAGACTTTGAAATCATCTAATCCAGTTTTTCACAAAGTACAGGACCCAGACCCTAGTAGTACAATTACAGAGCATTAAATAATTTTAAATAACATTCCAAGGAAATGACTCCCTTTTCAGTTTTTTCCCTTTCTGATTAATTCAAGGAAAAGAATTTCAATTACTAATCTTTTAACAAAGAGAGAGCTGACCTGAAATTTAGATTCTTAACTAGGCAATGGCACCCAGCATTGTTTTGACGCAGGTGTTCATTTTTATGGGTGACTTCTGTTTACAGCATTGTTACTCATTTTCCATTACAGTAGTGACATGTAGTTTGTTACCTAGATAAATTTTACTTTGGCAAAAAATGAAAGCATTTTTATATTGGATGTGACTATTTATTTTAAAATGCTTCAGTATAAACAGTGAGATGTGTATTTTGAGCTAATTGTTCCTAATCTACACTCCAGGAATAGTTAATTACCATTTGAAGTCTTAATCAGGACTCAAGGCCTAAAGAGGGAATTTATATTTAAAAGATAGCACGACCTTAATCAAACCTGTACCAAAGGCTTCGTTAATTAGTGTAAGGCATGTTGGAAATAATCTTTATTGGCTTAAACATGTTCTTCATGGGAGGCAAGTCAGGAATACTGAGCAGGCCCCACACACTCGCATGGACCCTGCAAAGGCCACAGGGCAGCACACAAGATGAGGAGCATGCAAGATAGAGTGAGAGCCATGTGGATCCTAAATCCTTCCATTGCAGAGAGAACCCTGTAGCCTGATCTAATTACAAGATGGCTGGTCCCGGCATTAACACTGAGCTGTTCCTTTTGGGACATCCCTTAGCCTTTCTTGCTAAAGCTACTGTCCTTAGGACAAAAGTGGAACTGAATACCATGAATGACCTCTTTTGGTGCTTACTTGCTAATATCTTATTTGTTTAATCTTAAAGTGCACATTTTTCTCACATTTTGACAAATCTGGAATTGGATGTGTCTTATAATTATAATTGAACATTTTATAATTATGATTAGCAGTGTTTCTTCCACCCTTAATGATCCATAATATTACTATGCATCTTACAATAAATGGTATCTTAGTTTTGATGAAATACAGTGTTTGTACATTTGACAGAATTTGGTCTGAGACTTTTACTTATTGTAACATATCATCTGATTAAAAAAAGTTGTCAGAAAGAGGGAAATATCCTTCCCCAACTTGTAACTACTAGAAAACTACCAATACTTACCAAAGAGATGTTTGCCAAATGTCCTAATTGGCTTAAGGTAATTTTGCATCATGATGCAATTTGAAGAATTCAGTAAATAGCAGTAGAGGTTGTAGGTAGATACGGAAAATATTAGACGGTCTGAAATAAATGCTGAAGTTTGGGAAATACTAATCTGGTCAAACCCCACAAGTAAAGTAATTAAGAACCAGAGAGGTTAAGTGACTCAACTAACATTACATAGTAAACTGAGTGGCAGAGTTTGTGCAATGACCAAAGTCCATTTAACTATCATATACTGTATACTAGTTATCTATCACAACATAACAAATTATCTCAAAACTCAGTGGCTGAAAATAACAAACATTATGTCACAATTTCTGACAATTCAGCTGGATGCCTTTGGCTCGGGGTCTTTCATACGGTTGCACTCAAGCAGTTGGCCAAAGGTGAGGTCTCATCTGAAAGTTCAACTGAGGGGAGAATCAGCTTCCAAGCTTACTCACGTGGCTCTTGGAAGGAGTTTTAAATAATGCACATACTTTCAGAGCCAATATATTTCTCAATGCCATTTACTCTTTACTATAACAGACACTCAGCAACTTTATACAGATTGTGCTGGCTCTTTCTGATAGTACCTGCTAAGATTATCATGGACAAAATTTTTGAATGTATAAAAATTATGTTTATATTTAATGCCCATTATTATATATATTTAGGAAAAACACTAAAAGAGTAACAGGGCAATTCTTTGGATACTAGAATTATGGGTGCTTTTGTTTTACTTCATATTTTTCTACAGTTTCCAAGTTTTCTACCATAAGCATGTAAAATGAAAATTATTTTAATAAATGAATTTTTAATGTTTTAAAACTCTTTGGCGATTTAAGGTAAGTTATGCTTTCCATGTTTGCTTAAAAATACATTGCTTGCTGCCTTTAGGATTTTTTTCCTTGAAAGTTCAGAATTATAGATCCTTGGATATGTTTTTCCCTGAATAAGTCTAACACCAAAAGAGATTTTTAACTCTGTTCCAAACTCACAACTCATGCCAAGTTACAGAAGCAGGAAAAAAAGGTAGAAGAAAAGGCCAAGTTCTTCTGGGTCTCGCAGACAAGGTGACGAGGTCAGAAGAGTCAAGAGAATTATTTTCTTTTATAAGTTTGGCTTACTGAACAGGTAGATCAATTCACAGTTTTCATTTCTGTCTTGCCCCTTCTCGCCCAAAAATGGGGGCTGCATAAAGGAATCACTGTGAGGGAAGGCCTCTTTGCAGAGCCTCCCAGTGCAGACATTTGGATGGACAGGCCCTTTTCTCACCAGGCACAGCCTCTTGTGAAGTTGGTGTTAGGTGTCTAACAGCCCTGAAATGTTTTCTTTCCTCGCAGTGCCCGAGGATTGACTAATCAGTGATGTTCCAATTATTCTAGAGAACAAGTCCTACCTGCTATTAGAGACAAGCTCCAGGCTCAGCATAAACTTAGAAAGGAAAAAAAATACCTTAAAATGATGCTGATTTCCCCTAAAGAGACATTTTCAGAATGTGAATTATTGACATTCAGACAATAAAAACAACTGCATAACTTTCTTTTCTATTTTCAAAGAGAACACTGAGTTGTGATCTCACAAAAAGAACTCGACATCTTTGTCTCTAACATGTGATTTATGCTTTTTAAATCAAGATTGTTTACTTTATTAACGGATCAGAAAGGCTCATTTTGTCTTAAATGTTTCCAGAATGTGATTCTTTGTGAGAATCCCACTGCAATAATATAAACTTGTACATATGCTCCCTCACAATTATAAGCTTAAAAGAGATCATAATTCCATGACTTCATCACAGCGGCTTTCAGAGCAGGAATAGTAATTACAGCTGTGTTCACTGTACTCATGGTCTTCATAAAAAAATTCCTTGTATGAAATAATAAACCTTTTCAAATTATTTTAGAAATAGGGTAGTATGTAAATTATATAAATAGAATAAATAAATATATTGGAATCTAAGACATTTGTAATTACAGTTTAATATATTATTTTTAGCAATTTATGATAGCTTCTTTCCTTTAATTTAGCACCCTCAAGTAAAAAATAACATGTTGAAAGATGGAGAGGTAAAAGCAGCTTCATGCAGTCAGACATAGCTGTGAGAAATCAGGAAAGTTAATTTTTATAGAAATTTTAAATAGGAAGGTTAATAAGAAAACTCCTCAAACTGCTTAATTGTTGGCATGTGTATTACACATTAGAAACGCCTTCTAAAACTTTGAGTGGATTTCTGATGTGTTTTTCTCAACCTTGAGTACTGTCTCACATGAACGCTATTACTGAAAACAACAAGAAGCAATATAATTGAAGCATCTACAGATAAACAAAGCCTACCTTGCTTTTTCTATATTGCCCCAATGCCGTTCTTACATAATTGGACATTTAATAAATCATGCCTGTCCTGATGATCATTTACAGCTAATAGAAAAGAAAGGTTAGCGTAATAAATCTAAATGTTTAGTAAATTAAAAAAGGAAGAACGTAGCATATCAATAGAAAGGACACAGAAAGAACAAAGTGGAGGAATTTTGATGCAATGTTATTTAAAATACTCTCTCAAAGATACATGTGATGTGCAGCTATTTCTCAAATACCTGAAAGTCTACTCATTTGTTAAAATTTAAGGGCCTATTTTGTGCTCTTCTACAAGTAAGGACTGAGGTGATGCTATGATGCCTTTTCCTTAAGGAGTTTCCAAAAGGGTGGTCTTTCAGCTATAAAGTATTTTCATCTCTATATCCAAAGGAGCAAATAAATTATGCCAACTTTTTTTCTGTGTTCCTAAAGTGTTAATATAATTTCTCTTCTATGATTATCCGATCCTTTCACATATCAACTATTACTATTCCAGACAGCGATAAACCCTTAGATAGAATTCTCCAAGAATAGTGTTTATCAGATTTACCTGCCCTAAGCATTAAAATTGTGTCTCAAACAGACACCGAGTATACATATTTACCTGTAAAGATACATGGAGACATTACTAACCCTAGTATTTTATGAAGATAACAGTAGAATTTCTCAAGAATGACTATGCACATTGTAGTGAGAAACCTCTTCCATTCATTGTACATATTTATATACAACAGCAGAAGAAGACAATGTGTTTTTCTAACTAAACTAGATATAAGTCTTTTATCATCTCAAGGAGAGTAGAATCAGAGCACAAACGAGACATAAAATTCTCAGATTTTTATTTTTGAAAGCACAATCCAGCTCTACGACTGTGAATATTTGAAAGAAAATGTGATCAGACACTGGAGTTTTTATCACCACCTTCCACCTCAAAATTAGCTAAAGACCCTTAGAGCCTGGAAGGTGGAGGGAATGTCCATACCACCTCTCCCCAGGAGGAACACCAGTGAGAGACACATTCAGAGGAGTCCCAGAGAAGAGGATAACGTGCAGTCTGCCTGCCAGGGCCGGCAGACTTGCCAAAGCTCCCCCACCTCCATGTCTCCAGGTGCGGTGCGGGAAGAATGGTGGCAGAGGAGCCTGGGCCGCAGTGGGCTTACGACCCAGAGAGTTTCCTGTGGTCCCATCTGAAAGTGGCAAGCAAAACAACAAAAGAGCCTGGTGTTAGCTGAGAAATGACTTGGAGATCTGGAGAGGCCACGTCCCAGAAGGAGCAGAACTCAGATTGATGCACACACAGGCATCTTGACAAATGCCAACAAGGGAGGATAGTTCTCCCAAAGCTGGGACCTTAGATACTTTCCCGAGGTGAAAAGACAAGGATGCAGGAATTCATAAATCAATTTTGTGAAACACTAGATGATGTCTGGGCTCATCTGGAATTGGCTAGATGAAGTTTACTACGATCCAGCAGAATGAGGGCTAAGGAAGTGAGATTACATCGACATGGAAGAAAAGGAGCTACATTTTCACATCCCCTGTGAAAATAGTACCCACTAAACGACGACCTATGGTATGTTCAGTAAGTTCTGATATTACTCTCGAGTTCTTCCTTACTAGAAAACTGGTGATAATTCTGACCCAGAGTAACTAAGACAAAGAACCTATCATTTTCTGGAATCTCCTGCTGTCAGCACTGATACGGCTGCTTCTGGGTTTTCATTCCTAAGCAATCATCTTTCCCTTGTACCTTTTAAAATTATAGTTTTTAAATGTCGAAACATTATTTAAAATGTTGGACTTACTTGTAGTTTTCTCAACAAACTATTATCTGTGAGTATGCAACACTGCAGACTTATATAATCATTTAAACTAAGTAATCTGTGTCCATATTTCTGGAGACTATGTTCTTTCTGTTCCAGCAGAAATTTTGTGAATATAGGACAAGAGAAAGGATGTTGTAAAAGATTTATAATGGGGAGAGTCAAATATTGTTTGTCACTTAAGGAGACTCAATGGTACTTTCTGGAGGATGGGTGGAGGGTGGGAAACAATACATGAATCTTAACTGAAAAGTAGACCTTCCACCGAATACTTTTGTGAACAAGGGAATTCTGAAGTAGCACCATAAAAAATGACGCCAGGGGCAGTAGCTGAAAAATATCTAATATCAAACAGGCCACACCAACTTCTAAAGAAAATTACCACATTATCAGTGATTTCCTTGCCTATTTTGTAAACCATATTTTTAGCTCCTTGAAATCAAGGACTGTGTCTCCTTCATTGTTGCCATTACTGATCCTTACAACAATGCCCAGGGCATAATAAATACTCATGAAAGGAAAAAATAATGAAATAAATTGGTAATCATTACATTCATAGATTTATCCAGCTGTGTGTAAAATATACAACATCAGTCAGAACCACAAGCTAATTGTTCTTTTTCGTATCCTGCTCTATGTTTAAATGAGATCATTTCACCAAGAACTGGAACTTCCTCCAATCATTAAGAACAAACCACAACATCCATTTCAAGGTAAACAGGAAACCATGTCTAAGACTGTTAGTGGGCTAGTAAAATGTTTCCATTGAAATCTAAATTCTCCCATATACACACAATTTGAATCAAAACTTTGAGTTCTGACTCAAGTCAGCAAGTGATGTCACTCCCTCTTTTTACATTTTAAGTATTTTGCAGTGTTTTTGCATATAAACCTAAAGGAGAGGGCATTGAGGTTCAAAGTGGTAGTTTGCTCCCAGTAGACTGATAAACCAAATCTTTGTTTGCATGTAATTTATAATTTTGGAAGCCTTTTCATTCATATTATTTAATTTAATCGTCTCAAAATTCCTATGAATTAGAGAGATTCTTTTTTTCCATTTAACAGATGAGTAAACTGAGGCTAAGGGACTTGCTCAAAGTCACATGGCTTTTAAATGCCAAAATCCAGATCTTCTACCTCTACAGCTCTCTAACCCTCTCTCCTACACTAACTTGCAATCATTTTTGGAGAAAAATATATCATTTTGGATTGTTTTGTCTAGCAAATGGGGAAAAATTATTTTGTTTCCTACAGAGGTGTACGTAACAGTATTAATTACGATTGTGAATCAGTAAAACTAAGGAAGAAAAACCGAGTGTAACTGCTAGTGCGTCTGTAAAAATGTCTAGGGCATAAATATACATCTTAGAGTAATGTATTTTCCTGAGAAGATAAATGAGTTTGTAGATGCATTATCTCATTTCCTGTGGCAAAGCTTTCTTGTCCTGGCTCTGAATGCAGACTGGGACACAGAGCCAGCATTTGACTGGTGATGGAATCCTGGCAGGAGAGTTCTGGCGTCACTACAGCTTCCTATCACCCGCAAACCTTAAGGGAATATGCAAATGTTCCATGGAGATCTAACGGCTGCAAAAGTGGATTAAATCGTCAAGAGTTATCTTTTTTTATCACACCGCACTGACTTTTATTCTATATATAACCTTGACTTCTTAGTAATTCGTGTAATTAATTTGACCATAAATTCACAAGGAAAAGAAAACAGGCATTGTTTTGTTATTATTCCCAGTATATAGCCTAATTCCTGGCACATAGGTGCCTCATAAGAGCGTGAATTCAGTATGAATGTATGTGTAAAATAATATGTATTATGAAGAAAATCTCCCACTTTCCCAGTTGCCATCTAAGGGAAGTAGATTATTTGGCGATCAGTGTGGTGGGTATGAGACAAGAAAAGCAAATTTGGGCTGGGCGCGGTGGCTCACGCCTGTAATCCTAGCTCTCTGGGAGGCCGAGGTGGGCGGATCATTCTGAGCTCAGGAGTTCGAGACCAGCCTGAGCAAGAGTGAGACCCCACCTCTACCAAAAATAGAAAGAAATTA